>OX465094.1:77013719-77289991 GCA_949987625.1 Chalcis sispes
TTGGGGATTGATAAATAAATATTTGTGTCGATAAATATTTAATGTTTCTTTACCGTTTAATAAGACTAATCGATATCTCGTTTATAAATAATTTATAAAATAATAATAACTCTCAACGATCTAAACGATTATCAATTGTGAGATACAAGAAAATATTAACGAATTTTAAATTTTATCAAAAAGTATATTCGTTATCATAACAAAAAGAAAAAGCTAATTCGTTAAAAAGAAAAAAAATTACGTAAATTATAAAATATTCAAGCGCTGTGAAAAAATTTTTTTATTGAAAAGCACTTCCGACACATCGCGGACACGTAAAATATGATAAAATAACAGTTTTATCGTGAATTGAAGAAGTGGGTTATAGGCCATTGTTTACATCTGGATTTTAAACGAACGACGACCCAACGGATCGCATTAATTTCAAAAAACAAAAAATACCGTCACCGATGTTTTATTAAAATGTATATACACAACGTTTTTCAGCGTCGATAATAAAATTTGTATCTTAAAAATATAAAAAAATGTCTAGTTTATCGTTGTCGAAATATTTTTACGCATATTTTCATTTTTTTTTTTTGTTTTTTTTTTGTCGCTCTTGTTTTTACGTTTACTTTTTTATACATACGAATGCTGACGATGAAGATTTTTGTTTTTTTTTTACCTTTTTTTTTTTTTAATATTTATCGTGTAAAGTTCGCGCTTGCGTTTCACTGTGCGTTTTTTTTTTTTTTTTATTTCATTCGACCATTTTTTTTACTTTTTTTTTTTTTTTTTTTGTCTCAACTGCAATTTCGTCCGGTTACTTTATCAATTCGTGTCTTGTCCAGACTCCATTCGTAAACTTGAAAACGTAAAGTTTCGAAGGAAAGTTTCGAAAGACTCGGCCGATCGATAATAAAAGAGTATCTCGCGTAATGCGCGAGTAGACCCCGTCTACGATGACTAAATATTCTTAAAACGCAAGTATCGATACACTCGCAGTTCCATACTTTAATTTTCAATAAAAAGTTCTTTTACGTACACCCCACAGATGCGGTTTATCAGCCATTGATAAAAAAAATTAAAATTCGTGAACGTACTCCGATGCAAACATAAATGACATTTCCCCCCCCCCCCCCAATAAAAAAAAAAAAAAAAAAAAAAAACAGATCAGTACAAAGTATGAAACCCTTTATAAGCATACATAATTAACGTGTGAGAAAGGAAAAGAAAACTATATTCTACGATCGCGTTAAGCCTCATCCAGCGTCCGAATAAACTTTCTCAATTAAACTCACGTGCATCGTCGCAAACACAAACGAAACGTTACGTCGCATATACACACACGTGTGTGTGTGTATATATATATATATATATATATGGATTTAAAGGCCAGTCGGAGTGAAAATGATTTCCCGAGTGTGTCCCGACGGGCGCGCGCGCGTGAGGCGGGAAAATTCTCCGGCCGCGAAAAGTTGACCGGTCGAATGCGAAGGGAACGCGATGCGAGCTTAATCTGCCTCTCGCTCTTCTCTTCGCGCGAGTAAACCCCCACCGGAATGAATTCTATTTCGGAATTTCCACTTGTGTATGATATATATATAAATATATGTATATGTGGGTGTATGTTGTGTGTGTGTGTGTGTGTGTGTGTGTGGGTGTGGGTGTATGTTGTGTGTGTGTGGATCTCTATGTTCGTAAATTGCTATGCGTCTTCGTCGACGCGTGAATATGTGTGATTGTATGAAAAGCCATTGCTCACCTCATATACTTGTCAAATTAGCGCGGATGCAATTTTCCTCGACACTTTGGAATTTCGACGTTGTTTGAGGCAGAGAGAGAGAGAGAGAAAGAGAGAAAGAGAGAGAGAAAATAGCATCGTCGGGTGAATTTCGACGATTGAAGTGCTTGATTTCGTTATAAAATTTTTAAAAAATTTAAAGGTTAAAGAGTTATCGGTGGCTAGTTTTTTTGTTTTTTTTTTGAATAAGGCTTTTCGCCGAGATAAAAGTTTTAATTTATTTTTCGCTTTTTCAAATAAATAAAAACTTTTTGTTATTTATAATTTTTATAAAATTAATTATTTAAATAAAATCAATTTACCTTTGTATCCGTACAATATACGTTTATTTTATTTTGAATATTTAGTTTAATAACACGAAATATTAATAATTCATAAAACCCTACAGTGTATTTATACCAAAGAAAATTCATTCAACTAATTTAAAATGCAATTGTTACAATGAAAAATTAACCGTTACAAAATTAACGTATAACATCAACAACAACAACAAAATAGAATAAAAATCCAAAAGCTCGAAAACTACAACATTTTTTGAAAAATTACGCAACGCGTAAAGCATTTAATTTGTTTAAGTGACCCCTTGTGATAGCACGTGAATTCCGTTTCGGTAAATGATTTCTAAAACCCGAAAAACAAAAAAAAAAAAAATTAAAAAAAAAGAAAAAAAACATTGCGTTCGACGTTGCTCGAACGCGCGTTTCATCATCGAAAGGTCTGCGTTTGACATACGAGTAAAACGACGTGTTTTTTTCTGCAAAAAAAAAAAAAAAAAAAAAAAAAAAGATAATAAACACGTCGATCGCGCGAATTGAACTCGAGACTCGTGAATTGAACAACGTGTGTTCGTACACGGATATTGACGTTGGACGATAAGCTAATAAGATGAGTCGAGTTTGACGATAACAAACTTGTACTTGTTCTAGTTGCCTTAAGCACTCTTTTCGTCAGTTGAATCTCTTTAATCTTCATCTAATTGATGACGAGTCATCTCAATCACAGATTTTTACGCTTCACTTCGATCCTTAAAAATTATCGTTCATTTATCGTTTTATAAAATTATCGTACAATACTTATTATTAAAGAGTCGGCGCAAAAATTCTTGCATTAAATCAACAAAGTCCATTTTTCGAATCCAAGCAAACGCAAATCTCGCAACCGCATAAAAATTTCCATTCAAACGAAAACGAAACGAATAAAGGATAAAAAACGGTAAACATCAATATCCGTTTTTTACTCTTTACGAATCCTGCGCGCATACACGCGTTTACACGCACGCACGTGCACATATATCTACAAGGCAAATAGTCCCAAACGACTCGTAAATAACTCGTAAATATCGGGTGTACTCTTCGTGTTATCTGTCGCCGCGGTGTCGTTTGTTTCCCCCCTCCCCTCTCTCTCTCTCTCTCTCTCTCTCTCGTTTTTTTTATTTACGTTACGCGTTTGTTTTGTCCTTTTTATTCTTTCTCTTCATGCGCGGCACGCGCCCAAAACACACCCGTGAAAATCGCGCTCGATGAGCGCGTGAAATTCGGTCGTACGAGTTGTTCTATGTATATATATTTTTTTTTTTTTTTTAAATCTCTTATCGGCGATTATATACCGCGCGAGAAGCTAATCGAGACCGAGTTAACGAGCGAGATTTTTCGAAGATTAGTTTTGCGTTTGCTTTTTCTCTTTTTGTTTGTTTTTTTGCTTGTTTTTTTTTTTTTTTTTTTTTTTTATCAAAACGCAATGAATGGAAAAAATTTTTCTTTTCTTTTTTTTTTTTTATCTCGGTGTTATTAAATCATTTAAATAATATATGAATCTCTTCGATTGAATTTTCGAAATTTTTTTTCTTGTCTCGATCGTGAATTCTTTTAAAAAACGGACGGATTTTTATATTAGACGAGCGCATGAAATAACGACCGCGTTATTGGGTAAATTTCGCAACTTTTTCCAATATCAAATTCGTGCTTATGTACACACTTCAAATAACTGCATGTATTTACAACGTATGATTTTTTCCTACTAAATGTATATAAATACACATATAACGGAATATTAAGGCACTATGAAAATTTTCTCTTCTCATAATGTTTATATGACTATCTTTTGTATACATGTGTTGCTTTACTGTCGCAGTTTAATATAAAGAAGAAGAAGGTATAATTTTCAAGAATTTTTAACGTCGAATAAATTAAAAAAAATTATTTTTCAGTCTTTTGATAAAAAAATTGAAAGATTACGAAAAATCAACGCTAAAAGCAAAAAGGCAAAAAAAAAAAAAAAAAAAAACAAAATCAATTCGCCAGTTTTCCAAATTTGTGCGTTTTCCTGCACTTATCTTTTTTTTTTTTTTTTTTTTTTTTTTTTCTGACCAACCGTTATCTCGTTACGGTTAATGAGATTTCGCGGAAAGCTTCGCGACGCGATATAGCGATTGCCTTTTTTTCGGACAAGAGCTACTCTCTCTCTTTTCATCGACCGTAACACCAATTATGTATGGGTACACGTATACTTATTTTCGTAAGCTCAACTCTCTGTATGGTTTAAAAGATGCATCTTGCTGTCTAAGAATAAGATCGCCGAACAAATTTTTATATTGTAGATTGTGAAAAGTTTTGTACAATGTGGATCGATTGCAAAAATTTAATTTCATCGATTTATTATTCACGTTACACAAATTTTTAACGTAACTCAATATTTGAAAGAAGAATATAAACTTTTCATTTTTAAATTTCAGATTATTCTACCATTGCACGTAAAAATAAATTATCATTTCTAAATAATTTTTAAACCTTGCGGAATGACGAATTATATCTAAATATTAAATTCTATTTTCTTTATCGTTAACAAACAAAAAAAAAAAAAAAAAAAAAAAGAAAAGAAAAGATAAAGAAAAAGAAGAGTAAGAAAGGAAACCAAAAAAAAAAAAAAAAGAATAAGGCAATGTTTTATAAAGAGGCCCGATCGTAAAAAACATTTTTTAACGTAAAAATAAGAACCTTTATAAAAACGTGGCCGACAACACGGCATCGAGATTTGCGGTTTTACGTTTTCTCATGAATAAAAATTCGCATCTCGTGCGCGCTCGCGGTATGTGTGCATGTCCGAAAAATTTCTATCTCGGAGTTAAATTTTTTTTTTTTTCTTTCCTTTTTTTTTCTTTCCTTTTTTTTTCTTTCCTTTTTTTTTTCTTCTTTTTGACCAAGTCTTCGAGAGACCAAACTTTTCATCCTAAATTTTTTTACTTTTACATGTATACCATCGCTTTTTTTTTTTTTTTTTTTTTTTTTTTTTTTTTTTTTTTTTTTTTTTTTTTTTTTTTTTTTTTTCTATACATTATTATTTTTTACGACTCACAATGTCAAATTTTATAAACAAACATCATTTTACCCTTATTTATAAATTAATCTATTAACACGTTTCGTACCATGTGGGGCGTATACGACCCCCGCTGCACTTCCGTTTAGGCCATTTGGAATTCTGATTAAAAAACAAAGAATTCTTAAAAAATTTGTTGTAGAGTCAAATATAGACAATTAAATATTAAAATTTATATCTTTTTTCTGCTAATTATAGCTTTGTAGTACTGAAAAAATGTAATGTAATGTAATCTTCAAAAATTGCCGTGGCACGGAACGTGTTAATTATCCATCGATTACAATATGCAATACGCCTCTAAAAAGAAGAAAAAAAAAAAAATTATCTAAAACAAAAATCAAATCAAAATAGGGGTATATCCACTTTATTAATTCAATCATTAGCACAATAGCGAAGAAAAACAATATCTAAGATACGGAATCTAAGATACGACGCTGATTTGCCATAATCTCTCGGTCATGCAAAAACATCGAAGTTTCAAGTCAAGAGAACTGCAATCGCGTTAATCCGATAAGAGAATAATCGGCTCTCATTAGTTTCATTAATCTCGGCCCGATTAACCGACCTTTTAATGAAAACTTCGGCAACATCCGTTCGATTTCTTTCTTTTTTTTTTTTTTTTTTTCTTTTTCCCTGGATAAGGAAAAGTCTCCCGTTTTTCTCCCCTTCTGTTTTTGTTACGTGTATGTATATACATACACAAGGTATAGCGCGACCCCCCTCCCCACCCAAGGAAATCGAAGCACGCGCCGATGCGTTAAGAAATCGACCGGTGGTGAAGCTTTTTGTTCGAGAGTACGATTGGGATGGAAGAAAGTGGGGATATTTTCTTCGTTTTTAAGATTATGCCTTTTTTTTTTACTCGAGAATTTCGGCAAAATATTCAATTGTTTTCAATTTTCAATAAAATATTTTTGTTCTTTTTTATTTATTTATTTATTTAATTTTTTCGTGTTGCGCTTTTGGATAAAATCACAAGCATTTTATAAACAAGTTTTAGCATTAAAAGTACGTTTTACGAGTATCATATAAATAATCAAAAGCGTTAATTTTAGAAATTATATGATAAAAAAGTTATTGTTGAATCAACATCATCGATAGATTACACAGATAAATTTTGATTATTATCGGGATATTGTATAACTAATTGTGAATTATTTCAAATTGTATTTTGATCTCCTACGATATAATCACTTTGCATCTGATATTTTAACTCTTTGAAGTAAAATTTATAAATAATTTAAATTTACAAACAATTTATAAATAATAATTAATCATTTTTTTTTTCTATATAAAAAGATATTCAAACAGTATTGGCATACGTTATACATACACATATATACTACTAGTATACTGCAAGATTTTTATATATAAAATTTATCGTTTTTTTATTTTGATTTTTATTTTTATTTATTTTTTTTTTTTTTTTTTTTTTTATTTATTTAACAAACCTTATAATCATTTGCACGATACGATTTTAGATAAGTTTATTTTATCTTTATTCGCGCTATATAAATTCTTTTGCGAATAAAATAGCATCGCGTTAAATAATAGTAATGATATAATAATGCTCAACGTAACATCATCATCTCTAGCATAGCAAATGAGCGAGAGAGACAGAGAGAGAGAGAGAGAGAGAGAGAGAGAGAGATGTTTTCTGTAATTAATGCTTCGTAGTATTATAAAAATAAAATATTTTCGCGTCAGTCGAGTACGAACTGTTTTTTATTTATTTATTTATTTTTTTATTTAATGCGACTTTTACATCGTTAGGATTTATTTGCAGCTCACAACGATTAATTATGCGATTTATAAAACTCGCGCGTAATCATCATTTTTAAACAACGTAATTGTTGAAAAAAAAAAAAAAAAAAAAAAAAAAAAAAAAAAAAAAAAAAGAATCGAAGATATAAAATGTATAAATAAACGAAGGTAAAGTTTTTAATCAGGATGGTGAAATATTTTTTTGCAACGATTTTATTAATAATTCTAAAAATATCCCGTTATTTTTATCATGTGCGATAATCAATAAATTACGTGAACTAAACAGATGATACGAGATCTCGAGTATATGTTCAAGTACGCTACATCGTTGTAACCGAGTGTCTATGGCAAACTCAAAAGCCACTTTTTAAAACAATTACGCGAAAATTTTCACCGCCGAGAACATTGTCGTTGTAATTCTTTATAAAAAAAAGATAGATAAATCGAAACGTTTATATAGTACTTTACTTTCTTGTCGAAACTTTATGTAAAATCACGCATCATGATTAGTCGACTCGTTGAGTTAATTTTAAAATTAACGCAAGAACTATCGGAGCGTGAAAATTTTTCCACGCAAACAAGATAACAAAATGGACGAGCTTACTTTTTCTCTCTCTCTCTCTCTCTCTCTCTCTCTCTTTCTTCGTTAAATTCCTTGGTACGAGATTATAAATGCAACACGTGTGTGAATGTGTGCATGTGCGAAGGTGTGTTTATACGCGTACGTAAAAGCGTGCGCTAATCCGCGCGTTGAGTTTTTAGGAAGGCGACGACAAAGGGAATTCCTTTAAAGTGCAGAATTCTGCCTTGGTCTTGTTGTTTCTTAAACTACACACTTGTACAAATATACATACACCCACGCACGCATGCACATATCCATACGCGCATACACACACGCAGATATATATATATATATATAAGCGCAAAACTCTCAACAATTCCGAGTAGTCGACATGTCGTCGCACATTTTCCACGTGCGCTCGAGACGCCGCGCGAAGATAAAAAAAAAAATAAAAAAAAAAAAAAATAAAAAAAAAGCGCTGAAACGAGAATACAAAGAATTAGCGCCCCGGAAAAGAAGAAAAGAGACTGCGTAATTATGAGAACATTTAATTTTTTTCTTTTTTTTTTCTTCAAATTTTAAGCAAAGAATAGTTAATTAAATGTTGTACATACTTCTATTTAAATACTTTTTCTCCTTTCTTCAAACGCAAGCTTTTATTATTATTTTTTTTTTATTTTTCACTTTTCTTTCTGAGAATTGTTAATTAGTATACCAGATTTACACTTTTTTCTTTTCATTTTTTTTAAATAAAATCCGTCACAATAGGGTGATTTTTTCATTTTATCAACGGAAAAGAGAAAAAAAAAATCTTTCGACGTTATTTCGTTTTCTATTTACGTATTTTTTAATCATTGTATGCATTTCATTTATTATAAAATGAATAACGCTCAAAGTACACGAATAATTTGAATCGAATAAAACCAATTACAAAATTTCACAAAAGTCTAACAAAAGTAAACTCCCTTTTTTTTTTTTTTTTTAACAAAAAAAAATGAAAGAAAAAAAAAAGAAAAATGCAATTTTTAAAATACAATGTGTGTGAGTATATGTATAAAAATCGTCGGGTGTTGCGATCTTTTTTTTTTTTTTTTTATTTATTTATTATTTATTCTTTTTTCATTCTCTTTGCTTATCGACGATCCGTCCGTAGAAAATTAAACTGGTATATACATATGCAAACAGCAGCAAGAAAATGAAAGCACTTTATGTGTGTACACGTATATAAATATATATAGAAAGGAGAGAATGCCATTCGAGCATGAAAATTCTCTCGGCAATCCCATCGACGACGACGACGACGACGACGACGTCGTTTCGCCGCGCAAAGAAAACTCCCGCGAATCGAACGAAAAAAGTATGTACGTGTGCGGAAAGAAAGAGGAGGAGGAGATGGAGTGAAAAAAAAAAAAAAAAATAGATTATAACGTTTAAAAATGCATTGATGTTTTCATTTAATTATTGAATCATCGATGTTCGATGTGTTTTGAATTATCGGCGTTGGAAAAATTGAATTTGTTGAAAATGGCAGAAAAAGAATATTTCGCGATGATTTACTTAAGAAAATTTCATTCTACATAGGAAAACTTTTCTTTGTTGAGAGGATACTTATAATAAGTTTTTCTCGACTTGTCTTATCGTGAAAATCACTTTAGAGATAAAAGATTTACGTTGTTATAAGTAAATTTTTTATATAACGAGATACCGAAGGAAATGGTGTTGTTAATACATGTATATTTTTTTGTTGGAATAAAAAAGTTTTTACTTTTTAAAAATAAAAATTTTAATTTTTAAAATTATGATTGAAAATTTTTTAAATCATAAACATTAATCGTTTTGATTTGTTTTAAAATTCGTTATTATTCTATTCAATTAAAAAGCGTGTTTTTTTTTTTTTCTCATTTTTGGTAAAACGAGTATTTTTTTTTTTTTTTTTTTTTTTTTTTTTCATTTTTTTTTTTTTTTTTTACCGATAAAGACAACTTTTTAAAATTTCCAACTATATTTTATTTTCGAGTGCGCACAACTTAGAAGATCCATCTATGCAAAAGATCTCGATAACATCAGACTCATTCGCTTTGTCTTATACACCGTAAAAAAAAAAAAAAAAAAAAAAAAAAAAAAAACAGCAACAAAAAAACCTTGGACAAACGTCGATCAAGCGTTTCTTTCACATGAAAAAAATAAAGCGAAAAAAGAAAGAAAAAAAAACACGAAGATAGCAAGAATCTCGAGGAGGCTTTCTCTCTCTATCCCTCGAGAGTGAAAAGAAACGAAAAATCATCCCCGGCGTTTGTGCGCAATCGCGCGCGCGCACACGCACATTTACGGCAGCCTTTGTTAAAAAGCAGAGGTACAGAGAAAGGGAGTGGGAGGGGGGGGGGGGGGGGGTAGCGCGTACACGCATACGAGAAAACGAACGACGGTGCGCAGGAGAGAAAGGGAAGGAGGGCCGATATGTATCTCCCGTAGGCAGCGTCCCGGCTGCTGCCGTCGTTCTTTCCGATGGTCTTACGGGCGAGACGTTTAAGTAGAACGAGTCAGCGATCGTTCGGACAATGCGGTTTAACTTACCTGGCTTACTCGATTGCGTCGACGGCAACGTCGGCCTCGACTTCCGATCCTCCAAAGTGGATCCATTGATTCTCATGCTTCTTGATTTTTTTTTTTTTTTTTTTTTTTTTTTTTATGAATACTTTTTAGTTTTCTTTGTTATTCTTTTACTTTTGCTCTTGTAATGCTCTATTCGATCCCAATTTTGTCTCATCGGGCGATGAAAAAAATATAGGCTTGTATATTTATATATACATATGTATGTATAACGGTATGCCGTTGGTACCGCTGTTACTGCTGCTGCTGCTGTTACTGCAAAAAGCACCACGCGCGCACTACTCTTTTAGCTGCTCCTGCTGTTAATTAATGCGCGCGTATGTTATCGGTTTACACATGTACGCACGTATATATATATATATATATATATATATATATATATATATATATATATATATATATATATATATATATATATATATATATACGTATATACATATTCCATTATCATTTTTTTTTTTTCCTATTTTTTTTAATATATGTATCTAATACATGTATAAATTGCGCGAGTAAACGGATACGGCGCGTCACACAAAAAATAATTTATCACGGGTATATCACACAGACCGGCGCGCACACACTCGCGCTCCGCGCAGACAAGAATATATATATATCTCCGCGGCCGCGTATATGGACTGGATTATGCAGGAATACATACGGGATGAAAGAGAGGGAGAGAGAGAAAGAAACGAGGGTGAAAGCGATAGAAGCAGTCGCGCAGAGAAGGGAGGAGGCAAGAAGGGAGATAAAACGGACACATGGACCCGAGAAAGACGAAAAGAGAAAGAGAGAGAGCAGAGAGAATAAGCCCGCGCGCGCACGTTGGATACGTGGCAGTGAAAAGTGTGCGACGCGACGTATCTTTCTCTCTCTTTCTCTCTCTCTCTCTCTCTCTCTCTCTCTCTCTCTCTCTCTCTACACAGGACAAGTAACGTGGGGTTGTCGAGAGTTGAAGGATGAGAAGAAGAAGTGAGATTCGGTGTGTGTATATGCGTGTGTAAATATGTGTGTAAAGCTTTAACGCACGCAGTCACACATGTACAACCGTACGAGCTTGGGAATGTAAAACTCTTAGAAAAGAAAGACAAAGAGAGAGAGAGAGAGAGATCATGCACGAGACGATAACTCACCGTCGCAGGCGCAGCCTCTCTACACTCACACACACACACACACACACATACATACGGATCTTTCTCTCTCCGGCAACACCCCGGCAAACGCGTCGCCGCGATTTCCACTTTCTCTCTCGATCTTTTTTCTCCTTTTCTCTCTTTACCGTTGAAAAAGGAAAAGGCTATATTATTCTCTTTTACAAATCTTTATACAAGTTTTTCTCAATGTCGATTAGACTTTTACTCTGTCTCTCTCTTTCTCTCTTTCTCACTCTCTAGAGCGAAGCGCGCACGCACCGCGACAGGCAGCGAGGAGAGGAAGAGAAAGAGCAACGGTGCACCGGTCTCTCCGGCTAAAGGACGCGCGCGCACACACACACACACGCACAAACAAAATCTCTCATACACGCGAACAAAGACGCACACACACACATACACGCACACGCGCGCACCCACGCACGCACGCACGCACGCGCATGCACACACACGCACGCACGCGCATGCACACACACACACACACACACACACACACACACACACACACACACACACACACACACACACACACACACACACACACACACACACACACACACACACACACACACACACATACACGAACAAGTGAACGCGCAAGGAGCGCAACGCGTGCGGATCAACTACTTTGTTAAAAATAGTCCGCGTATAACGCGCGTATTACCGATGCACTGCAGCCGTTAAAACACGTCGGGCGCTGCACACTTTTTCTATAACGACGGCACACCGAGATAACGGTGGTGGTAGTGCGGCTACGGATGATGGTGGTAGTGGTGGTGGTTGTGGTGGCGGTGGTGGCGGTATCTTTTCTATTTTTACGAAGACGAGCGCGCGCGCGCCTCCAAGACAACACAAGCGGCACAGTCCAACATCCGGCTGCTGCTACGCCCGTGGCAACGACTGGGCGACTACTGCCGCCACAGCGACTGGGTTATCTTCTCGCCAGCGACTCCTGATTCTCTCGCTCTTTTTCTCTCTCTCTCTCTCTCTCTCTATTTCTCTTTCTCTTTCCCTATATCAGGAGTAAGAGAGAGAGAGAGAGAGAGAGAGAAAATGAGAGCGAGATAGTCAGTGAATTTGCCAGCGCAGACTCCCTTATTCTCTTTCTCTCTCTCTTGCCAGATAGCAAGTAAGGGGTGGTGGAAATCTGCGGGAGAGAGACAGAGAAAGAGAGAGAGAGAGAGAGAGAGAGAGAGAGAGAATGACGCGAGAGCGTGTGCGCGCACCGCCAGATGGAGTCCGGAGGGATGAGAGCGTGGCGGAGATGCGGGGTAGGCGAGAAGGGGATGTACGTGGAGGATGGCGCGGTGGCACTGCCCGGCATCACGAGGCTGCATGAGAGAACGCCAAAGAGAAAGAAGAAAGCGGCGCGGAGCTTGCGCGACCCTTGCATGCTTATACTACTGGGGGATGCTGCGAGAGGTACCTAGACAATGAGGAAGAGAAAGAGAGAGAGAGAGAGAAAGTATGAAAATAAAAAAGAGAATTGGTTGCTTTTGGAATGTTTTGAAGCGTAAGAAGAACGGCCACTGGTTAAGGGATTTATCTAAGTGTGTAAATACGTGTCAGTGTGTTGCTTTTTAAAAACAAGCGCGAAATTAGCGCGTAATTTAGGAAAATATGCTGGCAATGCTAAATGAAGAATGAACGGGTATAAAATTAACGGAGTAAAGAAATGCGCATTGTTAATTTTGAATGATCAAACTTCATTGTAGATCTCTTACACTTGTAAATATCCATAAAATAGTAGAATTTTTAGTACTATTTTACTTGAATTTATAAGACGTAATGTAGTAATAGCTAAATTTACATTGTACGAGTGCGTCAAAAGCGATTCTTGCAAGAATCTGAATTTAACGCTCTGACGAAACCTGGATAACGATCATACGGATCGAAAATCAACTTGGAACAAAATTTTTTAACGCGACAAGCAAGAAGTCTGATATTGCGCGAAATTACCACTTTGCGCTGAATTGATAAATATTTAAAATATTTGTTCATAGCTAAGAATTTTTTTACGTAAAATAATCTAAAATATTAAATTATTTATTACAAATTTTCGATATCTTCGAAAAGATATTTTTCCGTATTATTTAAATTAAATAAACAATACTTCATCTATTTATATAAATATCTATGCAACATATCATGTAAAAAAAAAAAAAAAAAAATTGAAAATTCTTATTAAAATAAATCATAAACAGTAATTTTAAAACTTTTTTAATCTTCAAAACTATGTTTTCGCATGCAGATTCAGTCGCTAACCGCGTAACAACTGCCACCTTCTATGAAAAACGATTCAGGGATAAGGTAAAATGATAAAGTAAGACTAGATTTTTAAAAATCAAAACAAAGTTGATTTAAAAAGAAGGAAATGCCAAGGGTTAGAAGATGGGTTGAAATAAAGAAGAAAAGTAAGAAAGATGGTAAGGGAGATAGTGGAGAAACCGTGAAAGAAGTATTAAGAAGGAGATTAGAAGAAAGAACGAAAGAATAAGAAAGAAGAACAATAGATTCACCAAAGGAAGTTGAATTTTACTAAGAATTTTTTCGTGATATGGAAAGAAATAGAGATGAATAAAAGATCATCTTAAAGACGCGTCGAGTACAGCTGATTTTATTAAATAAATTATTTATTTTATTAGATTAAATTTCATATCAATGAATTTTGGTTTCCTTTGATTTAAAAATTACCAGTTCCATGGGTGCTTGTCGCATCGTATCGTGGAAAAAATACTTTGATCAAAATGAATTAATCTTAAGCAATTCGTACAGCTAAAAGTTTGCGATCAATAGTCTCTTAACTTTTATAATAAAATATTATTCGTAATATTATTAAATGAAACTTAAAGATTTTTTTTTGTTCATAATTTTATGAAACGTACATTAATAATTTGTCACTAAAAATTAATAATCAATAAATATTATTTTTCTATTAATACGAAATTTCTTTTAATAGCGTAAAACTTGCTTCCGTTGATAAATGATAAAAAAGTATGAAATCAATCATGTAAATAATTAAATGAAAATTATCTAATGTAATTTCAAAATATTAAACGATTCTTTTCTTTAATTGTTTAGTAAATATGAAAATAACGTTGTTCAATTATATTCAAGGTGAAAAAAAATGAAGCTGTAAGTAAATAAAAATACACAATTAAATATACTTATTTCATTTTATTCAATATTGTAAATGAATTATATTAATTAATAGTAAGTAAACATATTTTTCATGCATAGATTTTTATAATAATTATAACTTGTAAAACGATCATTTCATCATTTTTATTAAAATTTAATCAATAACATATGAATTATACAAATATTGTATGCAATGCATATATATATATATATATTTTTTAAATTCTTTCAATATATTTTTTTTTATAATATATAAAGTTATTTACTTATTAAAAATAAAACAAATGCTCGTACAATTTGGAACATTGTACATTTAAAATTCTTTCAGCTATATTAAATTATAATTATACAACAATATCAACAATACGCGAATATCACAAATATACTTTTTTTTTTTAATTACACTTTCGATCTACTTTTTAAAATCTTCTAAGTACAATAGTACTTAATAAAATACATTTTTCATTTTATAATTTACTTTAAAAAATAAGGCATTTAAAACAATGTATAACATCGATCACAATTTGTATGTATAAAAACAAATTTTTCAACAGCTTTAAACTCAACTAGAACTAACGCTATATTTTAAAAAATATATCCTATAATTATATAAAAATATGAAAGACGATTCGATTTAGTTTCATGCCGCTTCTATTCTACTTTTACGTATAACTGTTTTCGAATTTTTCAAATAAACGTACACCGGTCTTTTCTTAATGTCGTTATTTTTTGATATCCGTGCTAACAAAACAGCTCCTAGTGTGCGTTTCTCTCTTGACAACAACGTCAAAGCTCTGCCATGGTACGTTCCACTTTTCTTATTACAGAGTTGACTCTTGCCGATCGCATCGATCAAAAGAGCTTCTCTGGTAAAAGCTTCTTGCTCGGTCAACATATCGGCAACTCTTAACATAATCACCGCCTCCTCTGATCTCCAAATGTCCAATATTTTTTTGTCCTTTTTAGTGTTTCCTGGGGTACCCGCAAGGTAAGCCCTTTTCGCACATTTTGTGTGATCGTGGCATCTTCCGTCTTTTCCTTTTCCGATATAAAATATAGATTTTATAAAATTTTGCCAGTCTAACTCCATTAAATCTGGACACTTTCGAGAATCGAGAAGTAAATAATTATAATATGCTTGCGTTGATTCGGACTTGATATAATCTCCGAATATTATATCTACAAAGATCTTGTAATGTCTTCTATTTCTATTATACCACATAAGATCCGAGAATAAATCATCTTCAAAATTTATCTTTTTTAATACGTTTGTTAATTTTTTACTTTGATCGCTAGAACGTAAAACGCTTTTCTTTTCTACAATCTTTTTTGCTTTGTTTTCGATTTTAGTAATTTTTGATTTTAAATTATCCGGTTGTTTGTCAAAAACTACTTCGTCATTTGCTAAATCGCTTTCGTTATTTGTTAATTCTGATTGTGAAACATCGAATAGCACAACATTTTTTTGATTCTTTGCTTCATTTTCCATTTTTTTAGGGATATGTGTAGACTTTAAATTATCTGATTGACGATCAGAGTCTACTTCATTATTTGATAAATTGCTCTCGTTATTTGATGATTCGGAATCTAATTGTAAATTATCCGATTGCACAGTATTTTCTTCTTTTTTTACCTCATTTTCAATGTTTTCAGAGATATATGTAGATGTTGAAGTTCCAGGTTGTTTATCAAATAAGATTTCTTTATTTGATGAATCATTTACGATATTTGATGATTCAGAATCTGATCTTTTATGAATTTTAAAATGTTTTACAAGGTAAGCACGATATCTGAAATCATTTACAGTCAAATTTAATTATAATAAATTATTTTAGTTTTAATTTTAAAATTATATATTTTTCTCACTTGTAAGCTTTGTTGCAGAAATCACATTTGTATTTTTTATATTTTGGACACGATGGCTCATGTTTTTTGTATCCTGAACGTCTTTTATATTTCATATGACAAATTTCGCATTCTCCATTATGAGAATCTTAATTAAAAAACATATATTAAAATCTTTATTATAAATATGTACGATTTGAATTAAACATATAATATAATTATGATTTTCGATACCTTTATGAATTTGAGAAATGTGATTCTTGAATAGATTTTTTGTTTTAAATTTTGTTGAACAATCAAAACATTCATATCTAGAAATATTAAATAATTCGATCAAAAATCGTCGTTAAAGTTACAAATTTAATTTTATCAATATTCTAAAATTTTTACCCGTTTTCGACTTTTACAAGGGTTGAAGAAGTTATAGTTTTTCCATTATCTTGATTCACACTTTGCCCATTAACGTCTTTGGATTTTAAATTGTCTGATTGTATATCAGGAACTACTTCATCGTTTGATAAATCGCTTATAATAATTGACGATTTTGAATCTGAGGGTATAATATACGATTGCACAATATTTTCTTCTTTCTTTGACAAATTTTTAGCGATTTTAGGTGTAAATTTTAAATTATCTGATCGTTTTTCAGAAACTACTTTATGTATGCTTGCATCTTCAATTGAATTATTTATCATTTTTTTTAAAAATACAGTAATATCTTTTTTTACTGTTTCTGGAAGATCTGTAATAGCTGACATATTAACAAGTCCAACTGAATTCATTCTATTATTGGTGTCCATAAAACCTTGAGTTGAATTTAAATCTCTTTTTAAATCTGAATTAAAATTGTAAATTAATGCCAAATTTAAACAAACAACATTTTAATTTATCAAAATATTAAATAAGTGCTGAAGTATATAGCGATACTATAAAGACTCTATAATGTATCAATCAGAAACTTTTGACCTTCTATATATCACTTCTAGATAAACCCGTGCAATCGACTGTCCATTGTTCATTATTAAATAAATTATATGCAATAGCTTAAAACAATACTTTATAACTTAAGTTTGTATATTTATTAATAAAGTAGACTGTGATAAGCGTAAAATAATTTTAGTACACTTTCAAAAAATATTACGAATGCGCACTTCGAATGTTTTTTGCGGATCAATGTACTATTGTCAGCGTGCATATTTAACATTCTCGAAATTTTAAATTAAATATCTGAACAGTCAATTTTTCTTATCTATATCATTTTAAGTATCCGACATTTTTTTTTTTTTTTTTTTATTACAAATTTCAGAAATTAAATAGGAAAACACTTTCTGTAACTCAACTGTTTTAATACATTTTTAAAAATTTTTATAATTATCGAAAAAAGTGTTGACGTAATATTTTATTATGATTATATAGATATATAAATATGTAAACAACGTACCTGAACTTTTCAATTTATTATCCTTTTCTGGCGATTCCATATTTTATCTAAAATTTAAAAAATATAAAGCGCGACAATTTATTTTATAAAATTGAATGAACTTTCGAAAAGAAATGATATATAATTTTTAAAAATGATTAAATATTAAAGCCTACATCTAGAGCATGAATTAAGCATTAAACTTTTTAACTTTAAAATTTAAAAACTTGATTAATAAATATCTAAATCAAATATAAATTAATTTAAATATTATTCTAAATTATAGAATTTTCTGGAAAAATGTAACTTCTATATCTTTTAAACTTTCCGACTATCGGAAAAGTTAATAAAAATACAAATCAAATAAATTATTGCATGAAATTGCTCAATTTCATCCTACTATTAATGCAAGCCTTTTTTTACTTTGCGCGTTTAATGATATACGTCGCTAATGTTAATTTTAAATCTAAAATAAGATAATTTTGAATTATATTTTAATCGCGAATTTTTTCATGCAAAAGTTATATGCATTATTTAAATTAATAAAACAATATATTATTATTTAATTATAGTAAAAAATAATTTACGTATAAAAATTTATTAAATATAAATATCTTACTTAATGCACACCAATATGTCCAATATAATAAAATAATAAATTTTTACTAAAACAAATCACAAACAATAAACTTAAAATTTGTAAGGTTACAACGCTGTGTGTTCGCGCAGGTTCAATCGCGAACTGCGTCATTGTGTATGCGTATACTTCCATCTTTTTTTAATGAGTCATTCGTTGGTTTTCCTCGCAGACTCATACCAACGAGTATCTATATTCGTTGCTTGTATTATACTGTTACATTATTTGATGTAATGATTATCTATACTTTAATTCATAAAGTAAGATATTATTCGGATCATTTTCAACAAATTTTATCAATGTGCAAAATGATTAATTCAAATAAAAATATAATATGATGAATTGCAAATTTTTTAGTGTTCGAAAGATTTTTTTTTTTTATGATTATCTATCTATTTAAAAAATTAAATCAACTCAATTAAACTTCTAATCAAATAAATAAAAATTAAACTTTCAAGTTTAATTTAATTATTATAAAATACATGTGGAAACTATTTTATGAACTTATTTAATTATTATCCATGAAAATGCTTTCACTTTTATTATTCTATTTTATTTTTTTAAAATTGCATTACATTTAGTAAATTATATTTATTATATATAATAAATTTATATTTATTTTTTCACAAATTTAATTTATAATTAAACAATAGAAAATATTAATGAAACCATATTGACAATAATATCATATTAATTTGAAAAGTTATTTTATAAATAAATTTTAAACAACTCCATTATTTTCAAATATACATTATTTCACTTGTACAAACGTTTTTATTTATTATAAATTACTATAAATTTTATTACAAAGTTTCATATTATATTAACAATAATACTTTTACATCAATAGATATAACTCAATTTTATCATTGAACAGCTTATAATAATTTTATACACACAAAATCTGCATACTTTCTAAAACATTCACTAGAATCTTTAATTAAAATCAATCTATTTTAGACTATAAAAGAATTTTTAACACTATGAAATTAAAAATATTTTTCAACGTTTAATCTAAACTAATGTTGAAAATATAAACAATAAATAAAATCAATATGAAAATATTTTCTGAATTCTACTTTTAATCACATGATAATAGTTATTCATTTTGTCTAGTATCATAAAAAGCATTAGTTTATTAATGCAAAATGTATTTGAAGAAAATTCTGAGAAAATAATTATTTTATTTTAATATATATTTTTCAAAAAATAAATTAATTAATTTTTTTAAATTTAAAATAAAGTAATATTTTTTAATCTTCCTTATTATTAATATATTCTTACATTCTTATATAGGTATATATTAGATTACAAACTATGATTTTCTCAAAATGTATATAATTATTTTTTCAGAAATAGACACTATATAATTTAGTTTGAAATTTTAAAACAAAATAATAAGTAAAAATACGTTCAATTACTCAGAATTAAAAAAACAAATTGCTTTCTTAGACAATTTCATTTTCTTTTTTTTTTTTCAAGAAAAAGTATAATTTTTGAGATCTTTCAGCAATTTGAGTATTTGCATTTTTTCCTAATTTATCAAATTATAATTGATTATTATTACTTAAGCCATAATATAACTTAAAATAAAAAAAAAAAAAAAAAAAAAAAAAAAAAAAAAAAAAAATGCAGTTCTGAAAATATAAAAATAAAAATTTTTTTTTTTTATTCTACATTTAATTAATTCTATAAGTCAACTTACCTTATTATACTAGTATTATAAATGTATTATAATATTTTCTCTCATTCTTAGTTTCTCTTATTCAGTTTACAACTGAATTATATTTTTTGGACTGTTATGAGTCTTTAAATGTTTTACAAGTGAAGCATGATAACTGAAATAATTTATAGCAGGATTTGATTTTAATAAATTAATTTGATTTTTATATTAAATATATTTTTCTTACCAGTACATTTTACTGCAGATATTGCACTTATGTACTTTACTTTTTGTACACCATGGCTGATGTTTTTTATATGCTGAACTTTTTCTGAATTTCATATGACAAATTTCACATTCTAAATCATATGGACCTTAATTCAAAAAAATATTATTTTTAATTTATAACAATATACAGTTTAATTTTCATTATAAATGTGTACTATTTTAATTTAATATATCATATAATACCTCTATGATTTTCAGAAACATGAATCTTTAATAGTTTTTTTGTCCTGAATTTCATAAAACAATCGTAACATTCATATCTAGAAATATTAAATGATTCGATTAAAAATTGTCATTAAAGTTATAAAAATATTAGTGTCATAAAAATCTTACCTATCCTCATTTTTCACAGTGTTTGTACAAGTTATAATTTTCCTATTACCTTTATGTACAGTTTCTCTTCCAACATCATCAATTATATATTCATTATTTTCATCATTAACTCTTTTAATCTTAATTTTTAATGAATTTGAAGATTTACTCTTCATATTATTTAAATATTTCTTTTCAACTGAGTCACTATTTGACTCGACATCGAATTTTAATATATTCGATTTACTTAAAGCATTTGTATAAGATTTTGAACTTATTTCATTAAACTTTTTATTATTCTGTTTTTCTATCAAATTTAGATTCAAATTTTCATTTTGATATTTCTCTACTTCAGAACAATAAACAATGTCATTATTAAATACTACTACACTTGAACTTTTTTCAGCATAATTTGATTTTACATTTACACCAGTTTCTTCCATAAAACCACCAAAACGATTAAATTCGTTCAAGCTCTCAACTAACGTACA
The DNA here is from genome assembly GCA_949987625.1 of Chalcis sispes. NCBI lineage: Eukaryota > Metazoa > Arthropoda > Insecta > Hymenoptera > Chalcididae > Chalcis > Chalcis sispes. Next base: position 77,034,756 of record OX465094.1, read on the forward strand.
AGAAACTGATTTTAATGCTTTATCTAGAAAATGCCTTTGTTTAGAATAAATTTCTAAACTTTTGATAAAATTCAAATCTAATTTTATTTGTTCATAAGAAAGGGTTTGATCAAACAGAATTTCATTAATCAGAGAATCATTTGACGTATTAAAATAATTTTCATAACCAAGTTTCTTAGCATATGCAGATTTTATAAACAACTCTCTTTCTACTAGTTCATTAGGTGATAAACATTTTTGATTATTACATTCTTGAATATTTTGAAAGTCAATTTGATTACCATTGTAATCTAAATGTTCATATTTTTCTTTTGCTAATTGTTTCATTTTACATGGTTTAAATCTTTCTGAAAATTCAATATCTATGGTAGGGCTCAAAAGTTTATCCATATCAGATTCTATAACTCTTTCTCTTGGTTGTACATAATCTAAATAATCTGCATCTGCAAATTCAAAATTCAGTTTTGAGTTAGTACTATATTCTAATAATTTGCCTTTTGAATTATAGTAGCATTCAATTTGATAAGAGTTTCTTTGATATAGCAAAACTTCTTCATCATAACAATAATTTGTTCCAAAATTTGCATCATTGGAAGATGTTACTGATCCCTTTTTTTTTTTTCTACAATAATTTTTTTTTATTGCTTGCTTAGTATTTCCTTTTAAGATACTACTCATTTTTAAATTTGCAAACGGATTTCTTTTTTGATATTGTGATTTATCCTTTCGGTTTTCTTTATTATGTATTAATTTCCTTTTTTTATTTTTACTTTCAAAAGTTATTGATCTGTTAGATATATCACTATCTTTGCATAATAATTCATTATATGAATCATTTTTAACATTATATATTTGTTTTCTCTTGTGTATGTGCTTTCTATTAGTATCTATTTCTGTTTTACCAAATAAGTTATATTCAAATTCACTAGCATCTTGTTTGAAAATACTGTTGAAATGAGAAGAATCAAATTTATTGAAAGGTGAAGCAGAAAATAATTTGAAATTAAATTCTTCTTGATTTTGAAAATTTTTATCTATCGATGAGTTATCTATTTTTGTAGTATAATCTGCACTTTCAGAATAAGTTGAATTATCTAAGTGATCCAAAATTATATCATTTTCAGGTTCTTCATTAATAAAGTTATCATTATTATCTAAAATTTGCTCAAGCAAATCTCTTGAATTATTATTTTTTTCAACATGATAATACTTAGAATATTCAAAACTATACTTATGATCATCCAACTCACAAAATTTATCACTATTATCTTTATTTGAAACCTGTTGCATAGACTCATTTTCCAACTCGCAATTTATGTTTGAATATAATTCATAGTCATTAAATTTATCATCATCAAGATGAGTCGTTAAATCAACTAGTGATTTAGTTTTTTTTTTACATTTGTTTTCCTTTCCCATAATGTATACGATCTTTTCCGACTGACTAGTTTCGTTGTGTCTTTTATTCATACAATGTGTGATATTTGAATTAAAATCAGAATCGTTGCATCTTATAGACGTATCATAAACTGTTCCTCCAGCATCACAAGCTAACAAACTCCTACATTTATAATACTTATAATTTTCAGTGTTTTGAAGATTCATACCTATAAATAATTTAAATTATAATAGTATTACATGTTTTGATTAAAATAAAATATAATAAATTTTATTTATTTATTAAGTTGATTCAGTGAATTCTTTCAATTTAATAATAAATTCAAATAGAAATCCAAAAGAAATTTTAATAATTTTAAAGCTGAATCATTTAATATTAAAACTTAAATTTGGATAATTATATTTTGTATAGTTTTGAATCGTAAATTTTATAAACACTTATAAGTAAACAAACATAAATTGAATGTTTCATCTGGCGATACAATTAAGTGACTATTTGTTGCAGTATTTAAACGACATAATATTAAATAAAATTTAAGCAGTTGTTGAACTTATTAAAATAATTTTAAAATGAAACATTTTTTACAAATTTAAAATGCAACTACTACTATTTATCTATATGTAAATGTAAATTGGTTTGAATTAACTGACGAGTCTAATTATATTAAATAATCGTATCAAATAAAAATCATAACATAAACTCACCTAGTAGCATTACGTTAGCTTGTCGAAAAAGAAAAATATAATAAATCAGCTGTTAAAGAAATGATAGAATAAATCGTATTAACCCATTAGTCATTCACAAAAATTTATCTTCTCTCTTTTTGAAAGAAAAATAAATACGTATCTTTATTCTTACGAATGCATAATTTACCGATTCTTCCGATCGACCTTTTTCTGAACGTCAGAAAAAAATGCTTTTATGCGTATTTTTAGTGCGTTCGAAAAACGTTCCTTATTAATACACCGATGCTCTGAGACGATTATTCGAAACAAAAGACAACAGAAGAGCGACATACACTGCACATACATGGAAAGAGCCGGCTCAAAATGTAAACATTGTATCGGAGATCGGGACAGCTCGAATTACATTCACACATAATTGACATTGGCATCGTTTGTACATATATTTATTTATTTTTGTTCTGTATAGTAATGTTTTTGCAATAAACATGTAAAAAATTTTGTCGAAGCTTTGTTCGTAAATTTTTAATTTTATGTTGTAAATTCTTTTTACATAAATTATTATTTTATAAAACTATTTCATTTTCAGATTAATTTTAATTAATATGAATATATTGCGATAAATAATACATTATTTATTTGTAAGTAAATTTGATAAATTAAAAGAACAAATTTATTTTATATTATTAAAAAAAAATTGTTTTGAACAATATTAAAATTCGTTTTTATTTCGTTAATTATATAAGTATAAAATTTCGTAATGATTAACATTGTTATAAGTATATTACAATAAATTTAAAATATTTAAATTATGATATTTTTATTATTGTATAATAAAAATTTTAAGTGTTCAAATGATTTATAAAACAATGAAACTTGAATATAAATAGTTTATGATTTTTACAATAATTTAATTTTACCAATCATTAGTTTCAGAGAGATCATCATTTTCAGCAGCTAATTTGGCAAACAAAACATCTCGTACCTTTGGCTTAGGATCATCTTTAATTTTTGTTGGAACAGCACCTACTTGTCCCAGCATCCATTCTAATTCTAAAACAGCAAAGATTTTTTAAATTAAATAATATATATTATGAATATTTCAGAAAACTTGTGATCTAAAAGAAAATTTTTATTTTAGGCAATGCACACCTTGCTCTGTAAGTTTCATCCCTCTTAATTCTAGAGGCCCAACAAACTGTTTTTCCATATTTCCATTTTGATAAACAAATATTGTTGGAAGATTGATATCAGGATAATTAGGAATGCATGTGGTCGAAATACTTTTCAAAAATTTAGCCATTGGGAATTTCTTCGCCAGTGATACTAAGTGCTGATTAATCAATGTACATAAAGGTATACTATAAAAATATTATTCATTAAATTTTCCAGTATCCAGTTATCAAAGATTCAAATATTATAAATAAAAAATTACTTAAATTTCAAAAAAATATAATTAATATATAAACTGTTAAAATATATTATTAAATAAATAGATGAAAAATAAAACAACAATTTTACCCTGATTTGTATAAATGAAGAACAACCCATATATCTTCTCCAGCTTTATTGACTTCTTTCACATAGTCTTGTGCAGTGATTTCTTGAACTTCACCATACTTTGCCTTTTTAGCAAATTCTTGCATTTCTGCTATCCTTTTACGTCTATACTCAAGTAATACTTTTTCATCCTCTTCATCTTCTAGCTCATCAAGTTCATCCAAACTTTTATCATTTAAATTAGTTTGTACTAGAAAAATTTTATTGTAAATTAAAATACAATGTTTAATGATTTACTTATATTTGTATCGCAACTACCTCTTCCAGTTTTTTGGTCAATAGTATTTTCTAACATTTCAACAATTTGATCCTCTGTGACTTCTGTATCTTTTTTTTTTTCAGGAATAATTCCCTTTTGACGAAGAATGTCATTCCACTCAGTATCTTCATTTGGATCTTGCTTTAAAAAATAATTTCATAATTTTATTTAATTATACTATGTACTATATAAATTATTTAATACATTTTAACATATTTAATAACATTAGGCATTTATAATATTTATTTTTCAAGTAATCGTATTTATTAATTTAATAATTTTTCAAAGTCAATATATTTTTTAAAATTTTAAATTAAAAATAACACAATTTTATAAGGAAATGATGTATTTATCAGTAACCTTTAAATTTATCATTTCCAAAAAAGGTAAGAAAGTAAGTTTGGATTATAAAAATAGATTCACAAAATTTTGTTCATAAATATTTCCAAATATAATTAAACTTACCATTTTTTATAAAATTTTATAAAATTATAAATATGTAGTATCAAAAATCACTTAGTACATCAAAATGTACACAATTAATAGGTGTGCTTAGAATATACTTAACGGCGTTTTGTTACGCTTGGTGAATCATGATTAAAGCAGAAGAAAGGTTATAAAGGGTGCTTTTATAATGAAGAGTACTAAAAGTCACCAACTGACTACTAGTAACTAGAATCTAGCAATTTTATTATTTGGATTTCAATTTATTATTAATTATTAAATTATTAATTATTAAAATATTAATTGTTACTTGCATTATGTCAATAATTTTAAAGCTCAAATTCTGTTAATAAATTTTTTTTTTTTTTTTTAATTCATGCAAATAAATAAAATTATATTAATTAATGAAACTAAAAAACTATAAAAATATAGAAAAGAAAAATATTTAAATTTTATAAAAATTTTTAAATTAAATATGAAATAAATTTGTTACTTATAGACTCTTTTTCAATTTTTTAAGAAAATTTTAAAGATGTTTCAATTAATTTATTATAGTTATTAAAAATCTAAAAAAATCTTTTAGAATTTGCGTGTGCAAAAAATTCGTATAAATTTAATTTCAAAATTATACTGCATTAATGAATAATTTTGATATGTACTTGAATTTATCGTTAATTAATCGCTATACCGATAATGTATTATACTTATTTTATTTTAAAAATGTATTATTTGATTTAAATATACTATTTTACTATAGTATATCTTGATACTTATTTTGTTTTTCAAAATTTTTATATCCATTATCATTCATATTTAAGTTTAATATTTGAATGTTGTTAATATAACTGATCATATTTCAAAACATGATATAAAATCTTTTCTATCTTCGAGTTTCTCAACGTTCAAAAGAAACAAAAAAAAAACCTTTGTTATTTTATCGATCACTATGAAAGATTCTTTGCTTCTTGAATGAATAAGTAAACACATGACAAATACTTGGAAATATACGTGATGTCACAGCAGTTCGAATTTTATTGCCCTTTCAATATAGGTCCACTAAAGATTTCTGTTCGAATGTTTTACTCAAATCTCCTTTGATTCGTCACGGTCGTTACCATAAATTTTCCTTGTCTGGCGTTTTTCTTCGCACTAGAATATATTTCTTTGCATAATGTAAACTGCAATTACAATGATTTCACTAACTCGATGAGCTATTTTTATCTTATTTATTATATGTAATATCAAAATACTTCTTTAATCCAAATTTTTTTAAGTAAAAAAAAAAACTATTTTAATAATTCTAAAATTTTCATAATTTATTTAAAATACTTATACTTAATAAGTAAATAATTTATAAAATTTCAATAAAAATTATAATTATAATTGTAAGTATTATGATACGAAATTATCTTATTTTGATTTTATGTTTAAAAAACATATTTTGTTTAAACATGAAAGTTACGATGAAGGTATTGAATGTAAACAAACATTTAAAATTTTACAAATATTTATTTTCGAATTTCAATTATTTTTATTATATCTGATAAATTACAAAATTCGAATTTTAATAATTTTTCTTTACGTATTGATGTTTTATGTAGTAAACAATGGTATTATTTTTCTGTATTAATAATTACATAACTCGAAAAAGTTTTATATAGTTTTAACTAAAAAAACTAACTATTAAAAAAAATCTTTTTATAGGCAACAAGAAAAAAGATCTTACATTTCGCTTATTAGTATATTAAAAGCTCGGTAAATCGGAATCCATCTGTAACTGTAGGTTCCTTTCTAGTTTCATAGGCTCAATAAAGGAAATGAAAAGTGCACGTTAAACAAAATAAAAATATATTTTTTACATAAATAATTATATAAAGTTTCTGTGAACCCCTACTGGGCATAGGAGATAGAATATACCCTAATCGATTAATTATTTTAACTTAAGTTGATTTATTCGCAACCCAAATTTTACTAAATGGTGTATTATTTATTATACATCATAAAATTTATAATTTTTTAAAGACTAATTTACAATATGCATATAACTGAAACAAAATCAAGTACTGATATTTTATCAGTAGCAGTAAATACTGATAATGTTAATATAATAGTAAAAATACATTGAATTTTCTTAATTTCTGTTTTTAATTTTTGCTGCTTAAAACTAATATAATTCAAAATAGCAAATCCAATATGATAGAAAAAAAAAACGTGCAAAAATTATTCTTTGTCATGCTGCTTTTTATTCTTTTTTATTTTAAAATAAAATTCTATTTAATGAATATCTTACAGTCTTTTATCACATCTAAATAAAATAATAAAACAATATCATTTTTTTATAGAATTTATAAACACAATTTGCTGAGTGGATAAATATTTTTGTGATATAGTTATGATTTTAAAAGTATCCTATAACTATACTAGAGGTTATTTATATAAAATGAGAAAAATATTTATGAAATGAAGCCTAATTCATTTCTAAAAAATTTTCTATCATAATTGATAAAAATAGACTATATAATCTTATAACTTGATTTTTGGCTCATCATTGGTTTACAATTTAGATGCAATTTTAGTTTCTTTATCTCATTAAGAATCTGATGATGTTTTATGTTTTCAGAATTTGTTGAGCTCTTATTTTGCAGATTGTCAACCAGCTTTTGGTCCTCTTCACTTCCTTCTCCTGTATCATCTGACTTAAGATTTTTTTGATAAGCTTTTAATGCATTCTCCATTTTTTTTCTCCTACTAGACATTCCACACTTATCACTATTTTCATTTATCAAGCTATTAGATTTCATTAAATCATTAGTATAATTAAAATAAGAATTTTCCCACTGACTGTTATCAATTTCTACACTTTCAAAAATATTAGTTTTTATATTTAGCAATGGATTTGATGAATTTGAAGAATTTTGTTCATTGTCAGTATCAATATTTGATACACTTGCACTGATACTTGAATAAGAGTCATCAGAAATTTCAAAACTACTTTCACTTGATATAGTCTTATAAGGAGATACAATTTTTTTATTATTATTGTTATTATTATTAACTATGTCATTGTCTATTGATTTTAAATCTTTGTTATTAATTGAATCTATATTAACTGCTTCTCGAATATTTTTTAATGTATTTAATAGTGCATTAAATGGAACAAATTCTTCCAAATTTACAATATCAAATTCCTCATCAGAATCTATAGGATCAGAAACTGCCAAATTGTTTTCTTTTACAGAAATCAAAGATTGTTCTTCATTATCTAACTTTTGTGCATTGACTGGTAATGTAATTTCTTTACTTTCAGAATTAATATTTTCTTGAAATATTATAGAAGTTTCATTAATGTGCTCATGAGAATTAGAGTAATCATTATTATCTTTTTTAATATTTACATTTTTATTTGCTACATTCTCATTTTCTATTAATGCAACATTTTGATCTAAATACATAACATCATTTTCATTATAAATTTTCCTAATAGATTCAGGAATTTCTTCAATAATTTTTTTTTCTTTTTGTTTTTCAGAAAATTCATTTTTTTCGTCGAAATTAACAATACTTTGATCATTTTTATTAAACTCATGTTTATCATTGATGTTACTTATTTCTTCTATTTTTTTTGACATTTCTTTTTGAACAACAATATTGTTTTTATTCATTTCTAGAGATTTTGAAAAATATCTGGTAGAAATAGCTGTTAACAATGGTTCTTCATTTTGTACTATTTTTATGTTTGTAATATTTGTACTATTGGAATTAATATTCTGATTAGATTTTGATGAATACTGAGTAGATGCATTTTTTAATTTTTTTCTTAAACTTTCAAATTTAGCAGTTGCAGATGTTTTTGAATTAAATGAATACTCAAGCTCACTACTTCGATCTAATGATGTATCATCTGAATCTAAAGATGTATTAAACTTTTCATCGTAATAATTTTTCAATTTATCAAAATGAAATCTTCCAAAATGACTATTAGTATTCTTATCCAATTCTTTGGCTTTATTTTCAAATGAATCTGATTTTGGTTCAGGTTTCACAAAATTAAACATTTCATCATCATATTCCTCTACTCCTTGTTTTTTAATTGTATTTACAACAGAATTTTCTTTTATTAATGTAGAAATTGTATCTTTAGAATCAAATTCACAAATTGTTTCATTTTCATTAAACTGATTGATTTGAGTATTTTGTGCATTTGAAAAATTAGAAATATTCTGAATTTCTGAAGTTCTATCAGATTCTATCACATTTTTATTAGTTTGAACAGTTTCTTCTTTAATTTTTGAATCAACAATGTCAATTATATGAAACTTTTTTTCTGATGGCTCAAATAATTTTTGAATTTCTGGTGTTATTGACAAAACGTTTTTGTTCTTATTTTTGTTAATCATTCTTTGTATCCTTAATAAAGGAGAGTCTGTAGCAATTCGAATCTGCTCTAGATTACCTCGTACTTCATAAATAGTATTTTCAGTAATAGAATTTTCAACAAAGTTGATAAATTCGTCATTAGCTTCAGTTGCATCATCTGAAAGATTCTTAATATTATTTTGAATTTCTTCATTATTTTTTTGTATTATATTGTTAGCTTTTTTTACTTCAGAAATTGTTTTGCTATTTAATACTTCCCAATCCATAGGTTCCATTCTACCATGATCTTCATAATAAATAGTTTCATTTTTTTTATTACAACAAGGTTTTTTTAAATGAAGAACACCTGCTGTTGCCACATGTTCAACTTCGTCATCATCATCGTCATCGTTGTCGTTGTCATCGTCATCGTCGTCGTCGTCATCATTTTTTTTTTGTATTATATTGTTAGCTTTTTTTACTTCAGAAATATTTTTTTTGCTATTTAATACTGTACAATCCATAGGTTCCATTCTACCATGACCATAATAGATAGTTTTATTTTTTCTATTAGAACAGGGTTTTTGTAAATGAAGAACACCTGCTTTTGACACATGTTCAATTTCATCACCATTGTCATCAACATCATCGGCATTATCATCATTATTATAATTATAAGTTACATCTTTTTCCCTATTCTCTAGTTCTAATTTTGAACCATGCAATGAATAATTGGAAATAATGGGTTTTATTTTTAAACAGTTTTGCTTTGATATTTCATACTGTTTTGTAAATAACTTTTCTTGTAAAGTAGACCGTTTTATTAATTCTATTTTTCTATCAAATGAGTTACGTGAGGAAATTTTTTGCTGTTGAAGTTTCAATAATTTTTTATCAACAGTTTTATCAACATTATTTTGTTCTGTTTTTAATTTTGATTGATTATTGTTTAAATTTAATTGTTCTTTAGCATGAGCTTGTCTAAGTTTTTCAAGAATTAAAACGTTACGAGCAAGAGATGGAGAGCTCTCATTGTTACCTTCATTACTGTTACCACTACTAAGAATTACCATCTTGATGAAGCTGAAAGTTAACAGGTAATATATTAAAGCAAACATCAAAATTTATAAAATTAATTAAGTACTTTATGATAAAATTAATTTTTGTCAAATTTAAAATATAATTATTGCAATGTAAGCAAGTTATAATTTTTTCAAATGTTATTAAAATGAACGAAAAATATTGAACAAAAAGATGTTTAATGAATTTTGTATAAGTTTTATTAATCATATTTTGCATTTTATCTCAATTATAATATAAAATTTTAATTTACTTTGAATATAATTACAAATCACAAAAATAATTTTAAAAATAAGGTAACCAATGAAGAAAATTGTTTAAACTTTTCCATATTTGGTATAATAGTTATGTCAACAAATATTTTAATAAAAAACTGTATTTGTTGATTATGTTTATTATCAATATTGTTTTTTTCTTTATTGAAATTATATGATAACTTACAAGATTATTTATAAAATAATTTGAAAAATCTAAACATTGTTAAATTAACATATGTAAAATAAATTAATATATGAAAAAAATAATATACTGTTATTTCACACTAGTTTAAAAAAAAAATAAAATTTTAAGATTTATAATAAATTTTAAATTATTTTAATAAATAAATTTTAAATGTGTATTAAAATAATAATTTTATACTTTTTTATATGTTATATATATATATGATATTAATAAAATTTTTATTCTTATAGATACATTTGTTTTTATTAGTATCATATATAAGAACTATTACATATATACTTACAAGAATCAAGTAACCGTACTATATTTTTTTAAACATTTAGAAGCTATGATAATACAAAAATTAGAATAAGATTATGTATTTTTATCCAATTTCAAAGGCATTCAATAAAATTCTGACATCTCTAACCGATACTAACTCCGAAAATGCCAACACGTTTCGTCATGACAATTCTCACACGAGGTTAGGTTACTTTTACAAAGATATTTCTGCACGCTACGAATTCTTAGAAAATGTTGAAAGGCATAGGCAATCTTTAAAATAAACAAACAACAAACTTGTTTCTTCATAAATGAAGAGGTGGTAATAAAATGTAATAGACTTTAAGTACCAGTATTAATTATTCTTAAAATAGAACAATATCGTAAAAATGCATTATAAACATTTTTGAAAATAAATTATTTTTTTATCAGTATTGAATTTTTTGATAATTTATAATATTCATTTTAATATCAATTTTAATAAATACAATCATATATTGTTATTGAAAGGTGGTTGTTAAATAAATTAATTTGCCAAAAAGAAAGTTTGTTAAATTAATGGATTGTCAAAAAATTAATTTTAAGCTTATCTAAATAACAAAATTTCATTTATAAAAAAGAAATTTAGATTAAGTTTCTAAATTGATTTTTTTTAGAGTGCAATTACGTTGTTCTTTGTTCAAAAATATAGCGAACATCCGAAATCGCGCGGTTAGCATATAAAGTGCAAAATGGCAACTCAGTATCAGCAAATAAACGCCATGTGACTATACGAAAACTATGATATATATGTGTGTTAACGCGCATGCACACACACACAACCATCCAATCTTATAATTTTGCGCGAGCATTCCCCCGTACTCACACAACTAAGTTTGTGTTTACATTTACAAGCACACACATTAGCCTACGCTGAACGAGGTATACGCGCTCACGGAGAGCGGTGGTTGCATGTCTCTCTCTCTCTCTTTCTCTCTCTCACTCTCTCTCTCTCTCTCTTACTCGTCTCGCGCGGACGAGGAGGCAATAGTCAGCAGTCGTGCTTGGACCGCGCGCGCTCCTGCGCGTCTTTTTTCTGCTCTCGTTAATCATCATTCTGTATATACTTCGTCGCAAAAAAATACCAAGCAAAAATCAAAAAGGTGCGCGGGTGTTTTCTCCATTTAGCCACTAGATCGCGTGAGCCTGCTTGTCTTAATTTTTCACGCGTGAAGGCACGTGTGCATGCAGAACGTATTTCGTGAGAGTTCAAAGACCACCTGCGATTACTATATATATAAACAGTATTGCGTGCACGGACGAGCGAACGAGCGCGCGCGCGAGTTACACTTTTTGCCGGAGGTTAGGAATGTCGGCATCGAAGGAAGGCCGGTGGGTTTTTTTAAGTATGGAAAATTGTCAGTGAAATAAAACGGAGCAAGCAACCGACGACAGAAGTTTTTGCAATATTTAGATAGAATAGAGGTATACCGAAAAAGAGATATATGGGCCGGCGCGCATGCAGGAAGAAGAGGAAGGCATCAACGCAAAAGAGAAAGAGAGAAGATGTACATACGTACACACGCATACATATAGACACCTGGCAGCTATAATGTACACTTATAACGGATCCTGAAAAAAGGATAGAGCAAGCAAGGAGAAGAATATATAATCACACGGAAAAAACTTTCGTGAAAAGATTGTTCCAAGGTGACAATTGATTTATTTAAACAAAGAAATATTAGTCGTATGTCGTCGTAGACGTACATTTAGCAATTAGTTTTTGGATTTCCAAAACTTTAACTTAGTTAACAACGAAAATCATTTGTTTTAGCGGCGAATGGCGCTACTATCGCTCGGTAAATGAAATGCCAAAATATTTCGCGTATTGAGTTTACTGACATTCCAGTAACTCAGTATCCAAAAAATGTAAACCGAATCTTCGAAAATTAGCGGCGAATGGCGCTACTATCGTTTAGTAAATGAACTGCCGAAAGTTTTTTCCGTGCAGGGAAAAAAAGAATCTGGTGTTTAGAATTATAGAAGGGGCGAGAGCTCGCCGAACGGATCAGCGCGCGCGTGCTTTTTACCATTATCTATCTTTCTTTATGTTTCTCCGCTCCCGCGAGAGTTAAACAGACCGATAGAGCAAGACTTTCTCTATGTGCACATTGTATATATGTGAGAACGAAGGAAGAGAAGCAATTCTCTCTCTTTTTTCTCTCTGGTATAAAGGAGTGACTAATATAAGCGAATGAGAAGGAAGGGGAAAGAACAAGCGCTCAAGGCAGGAAGAAAAAAGGACGACGCGCGTGAATGATGCCAATGTTGATGACGATGATTATAATGATAATGAAAAAGAATGCAAGAGTAGCATCCTGCACCTTTTTCCTTTCATTCATGTAACGTACCGAGCATACTCTGTGTGCTACGTCTTCCACCTCCATTCTCCTCGCTCCCTTTCGTTAGCTAAACTCAGTGTGCGTGTGTGCGCGCGCGCTGCAAACATGCGGCTGGAAATCGCGCCGCGAGGAGCTCGTCGTCCTCTTCCGCGTCCGCGGCGCTTTGTCGCCGTCAACGCCGTCGAGATTTGCCGACTGCTCTGAAGAAGAGGAAGGCGAGGAGAACGTGAATTACAGCATCGGAAGAAGCAGCTAGGAGAGAGAGAGAGAGAGAGAGAGGAGATTCCAAACGACGGGAAGAAGAGGAGACATTCTCGGGGATAAGTCAGGCGGCCGCTTTTCACTAGTGCCGCACGCAGCGTCGTTCTTTATATATCTTTCTCTCTCTTTCTCCGTGGAGGCCGCGGGCGAATGAGCCCGGATTTATGGCGGCCCGAGTACTCCTGCTCGGCATCTTGTTTACGGAAGTCCTCAGGCCCGTTTGCCCCGCAGGTGCGCCTTCTTGTATATGTCTTTTTTCTCTTTTACGTTTTTCTTTTTTACTTTAATTTTTTTTATTTTAGTCTGTATTCTTTAGCACGCGTATTTTGTATCTCTCTTTTGTAGCCTTGAGAACGAGTGCGCGCACACACACACACACACATGTACAATTCGACGGTGGGCGCGTTTTTCACGCTGTAATGAGTAAATTATAATAGCGTTTGTATGTGCGCGTATACGTAACTATACGTCTTTTTTTTTTTTTTTTTTTTCATTGAACGTTTTGTCGAACGAAAAATGGAGAGGAGTTAGACGTTTAGCAAAGCGTAGTCTCGGTAATGTAGGGGTTATGGGATATGGGTTTCGCACGGTGGTTTTGTTATGTTGCGCCACTGCCGCACGTTGTTGCGTTCTTTCTTTCTCATTCCTTCCTTCCTTCCTCACTTCCTTTTCTATTCTTCTTTGTTACTTCCTTTTTTTTATTTCTTTACTCGTTCACTTATAAGTATATTATTCTATTTACGTGCTGTCGTAATTGGAGAATGGAATGTTTTACGTACAGCTTTTTTACGCCTTCATTATCTGATTTTCCCCTTTTTTTAAGTTTATTTTTGTTTGTATGGGAGTCGATCGTATTGGACATGTGTATACATAGTTACATAGGGGTACATATGTATTAATGTATGTGTGTGTACTTAGCGCGTGTAGAGTGAAAGCACGTCAGAGAGTTAGGTACTTCGCGTACTCGGTACGTTTGGTAATGGTATGTGTAAGTGTGCGTGCCGTTTTCAAACTTTATCTACTTCTAAGAGCTGTTTTTCGTACAGGGGTTTTGACGTGCGTATTTTAGTATGCGGACAGCCTGTAATGTAAGTAGAACGAGTCCGAGTTTAAATTGTTTGCATGTTTATGAATATTGTATTAACGTCCTGTACTACTTACTAACTTAGTGGATATTGTACGATTCGGTAAAAATATTTATAAAGAATGCTTTCTAATTAATAGATAGGTATTATTTGAAATATTTTAGATATATTTTTATAATATTTTCAAAGGTATAAAAAAAACCTTCATATCTGATATTCATTTTCAACCAAAATATTTTTACAAAGAAAAAATTTTATAAAAACGTTACTTGAAACTTACCTGATAGATTTTGTTACTTTAAAATTCCTGTAAAATATTATCTTTTAAATAATTGAAAAAATATATATATATATATTTTTTTAATAATACTCGTGTGTATATATATATATATATATATATATATATATATATATATATATATATATATATATATATATATATATATATATATATATATATATATATATATAAATATACGAGTATTTAAATTAAGTAATTATTTCATCATTCATTGAAAGATTTTAAAAACTTGTTTACATATTTATTTTAATGTGAAATAAGTAAAAATATTTTTTAAATCCTTTAATTTCGATTTAAAACTTAAAACGGTATTATTAAATGATTTATTTTAATTGACTTATTTTTGTTTATAATTAAATAAAATTTTATAAAAATGTTTTACTACTAAATGTCAATTGAGTATTTTAAATATAATATTTAAGTTAGGTAATAAATAATGGAGTATAAAAATAAATTAAATTTGATTTATATATTTGAAAAATCATACAGTTATACGTAAAGAATTATTTAATAGACTAAATTATTAAATTTATCAAATTAATAAAGTTTTATCCTCTTTTTATTAGTTTATATTGCTTGAAAAACTAATTTTTTATTTTGAGTTTATGCAAATGCACTCTTTCACAAATAATTTAATTTTTAATTGCAATAATTAATCG
Organism: Chalcis sispes; assembly: GCA_949987625.1. Lineage (NCBI taxonomy): Eukaryota > Metazoa > Arthropoda > Insecta > Hymenoptera > Chalcididae > Chalcis > Chalcis sispes. Next base: position 77,049,947 of record OX465094.1, read on the forward strand.
AACGCGTACAGCGTTCCATTAATACTAATTTCATCATAAAATCGCTCGCGAAAATTTGATTGCTAATTCTTGTACAAATAATATCCTTTCATTAAATATCCTCTCTCGTTCTCTCCGATTTACACAATGTCGCTGAATTGAAACACAATTACATTTTCCGGCTTCGGCGTTTAATCAAAAACCCTTTGGAAAAGCCTTAGCAACAATACCCAATCACGACCTTTCTCATTTTCACTTCGCGCAATCATTACGTAACGCAATCGTTCACTCGCTACAATATACACAGACACACGCATAAACGCGCGTATACATTCGCGGGAAAAAAACCAACAACCCCTCATTTCTATCCTCCCTTTTAACAAACATTTCGAATAAAAAAAAAAAAAAAAAATTCCCTCGACAAAAGATAGAGAGTCGTGGGCTTATTATACGTTATTCCCATCGAGCGAGCGTGCAAGGATACAAAATCCGTTTCCCATAGCGAAATTTTCCCATGATCTTCGCTGTTTAAAGGTACGCGCGACTTAACATTCCGATCTTTTCGCGATTCACATCGAGCGTATATATATGTATAAGAGTAGGTATGCGCAAGTAGGTATACATACACGAGTGCAGTAACATACACACTCATTGACACGTACATACACGCGCGCGTGTTGGCTAAGATACTAAAATGCGGTTGTTGTTGTTGGTTGCGCTTTCCTCGTGTTTTTGTTTGGCTTTTTATGCACATGTACGTATATGTACGTGTGTGCGATTGCCCAGTGGTGCGATGCTTTACTGTACTCGTGCGTGTGTGTGCACGTGCGATATACATAGGGATCGGCAAGGCGACACTTCGTTCGACGTCTTTTTTTCCCCCTTTTCTTTTCTCTCTTTCTCTTTCCCTCCCTCGTCTTTTTTCTTTCTTTTTTACTCTCCTCATTCCACAACGTTGTTATTAGTAAACGTGGGTACATCGGTTGAGAGCTTTTACACGGGGTGTTTAGCGCCGATGACGCCACTTCTTTGAATATAAATTTACCGTCTCTTTATCATTTTTTCCGTACGTTATAAAGTGCGGAGAGGAAAATGCACGAGCGCGTTTGTGTATTTTCTGCGGTTTTTCAAGCCGTTATTATGATAATTATTGTTAAAAAAATAATAATAATAAATAAATAAAACAAATATGTGTTAACATAATCGATAAAAATAAATTATCCATTTAATCATCGCATCGAACGAGCGATTTAAATTTAAAATTTTATCAAAACATCGACGAAAATTTTAAATGCTCATTGTAAACATTACCGACGCGCGTCTTTCTTATCGCATTCAGCGGTCTAACGCGTTGCATAATCATAAATCTCTTTATAAAAGCAGCTTGTCAAGTCGAGAGAACCCAACGGAAGCCCGTTAAAGCAACAATCGTAAACAAAAAGGAGAAAGATGAAAGAGCGGAGAGAGAGAGAGAGAGAGAGAGAGAGAGAGAGAGAGAGAGAGAGAGAGAGAGAGAGAGAGAGAGAGAGAGAGAGAGAGAGAGAGAGAGTTAAATAGTAACATAAATTTTTACATTAGTAAAGAGAGAAAAATTCCGGTGTATTATAAAGCAGCAAACGTTCGCGGGAAATCGATAACCATTAGAAGGTTAATAACCTATCTCAAAATCGTGGGATTCCAGTTGAAGGAGGGGTAAGAGGGGAGGGACGGAAGGTTAGTGCACGCCTCGCTCACTATATATACAAATATCAGCCCGCACGCATCACACACATGCACACGCATACACAGAATAGTAGTCCCCTTGGTATATGGTCGAAACACACGCATCTTGAATTGCGCAGTTCTCGCACACACGTATATACGTGTACGTGTGTGCACATCACCGGTAGTAGAGAACCCATCCAGCACCACCCCCGTGTGCGTGCACGCTACGTGTTTTGTTCTCTCCCTCTTCGCCTACCTTGTGCATACACACAGACACATGCCCGAGCGAATACCTGCGTATATACATGTACGAGTGCGCGCGATTGTTTTGCTTTCGCGCGAGCGAAGCTTGTAGCTATCTCTCTCTGTTTCTCTCTCTCTCTCTCTCTCTCTCTCACTTTATACGGTGTACATGTATACATATCGAGTATAAGCACAATAGTGGGAGATAGAGAGAGAGGAAGAACCGTCCGATCGATCGGACGTTGCGCGCGCGGAGTGTATGTATTTTTTGCGGGCCTCTGCCTTTCTGTGTGCGTGCGTATATGAGCACCGCCCGCGAATACAGGTATATATATATATATATATACATACAAGATATACATACATCGGTCTTATATATATTTATGTACGCTTGCTTGCTACTCTAGCTATGTGTACGAGGGCAAGAGCCTGGGAAGAGGATTTTCCCTCCCTCGTGCCCACGTTTGTGTCTTTTTTTCCTTTTTTTCCCCTCGCTCTCTCTCTCACTCTCTTTCTTTCTTTCTTTCTTTAGAGCTTTGGAGCTACATGCACTCGTGTGTATACATTTTATTAAACTTTTTAAAAATGTTTTCTTGCTTATAAAGAATTTAATGGCATAAATTTTGTTGAATATCGTAATGGACATGTATTAGGGTAGAATCGGATGGACAGTGACATTGGATTGTCGTTATTGGCTCGATGCCATCCGACTATTCTGATGAGAATGATGAGTTTGAAGTTCACCACGTCGCTGCTGGAATGCAATAAAAGAAATGCTTTCTTCGAATCTCGCTCGCTTTTTTATTTACAATCGAATTTTTTTAGAGAAAATGAAGATAATTAAGTAATGTCTTGGAGAGGTAATAAAATTCTAAGTTTAAAATATTAATAATTTGATCCGTGATTAATTTTTAATCGATTTATAGATCATTACTGTACACTATTATTTAAAAAGCGTGATATTTACATAATCTTGAAGAAGATAGTTTATCAAATAAATTATTACTTTATCTTTACACTTTTTTTTTTTTTTTTCAAGTGTTAAATAGTAGGTTTGCTGACATCGAGGTTAATTACCATCATCAACTCGTGTATACGTTCGCATATATTATAGCTATTGCATATGCAAAATTTATTTTGATAACAACTTGATTTTATTGACATTTAATATACGATTCTTTTGAGAGATTTACATAATTGATTTAATGAATGCATGTAATTTTTTTTCTTCCCTTTAACTCTTATGCTCTATATTTATATTATTTAGTAAAAATAGTAATAGATATATTTATATTTAGTAAAAATAGCGATATTATGAATTAGTATTAAAAAAAAAAAAAAAAAAAAAAAAAAAAAAAAAAAAAAAAATTGTCTTTCAGTACTCCTGTTATTTACGTAAAATTAAAAGTTTTTCTTTTACCACCTTTTTAATCTTTAAATAGGAAACTACATTCCGCAATTACAAATTAAATGTAAAAGAATTTGCTCTGAACAGTGAGAGAATACAAAGTAATAAATCACCATAAGAGATTTTACACACGGGAAAAACCGGATAAATTATACCGTACTTTGATGATTTGAGAAATTTCAAGCCCAATGAACTCGTTTGTTATTAAATACATTTTCAATCTGAGTTTGAAAAATGTATAAAAAAATGTTAACTGTTTTTTTTCTACACTTTTTTCTAAAATAAAATTATCAGTATGATTAAACAATTGTTTACATATTGTTTACGTGGTTAAATGGACATTGTTAAAAGTTGCAAATATATTGTTTTAAATTATTGTTCAAATTATCACGCGAATAATTGTTTTAAAATTTTAAACGAGAAAATTGATTTACAGTACATTTTGAGCACTTGTTAAATAAAATTCATTTTACATTATATAATCAAAATACTAATTGATTTATAAACGTCGAACAAAATTTTAGTAACGTTTGCAATTTTAAAGCAAATGTACATAATATTTACAGATAATGTTACATAAAGATAAATTTTAAAAAACAGATATACCAGTGAAAGTGAGAGGAAATATACTTTTACATAAATTTACATAAACACCTAAACTACTTTAAATACTATTGTTGTTTTTTCTAATAAATATTCCAAGATATTTCTAAAACTGCAAATCTAAACATCTCAATATTTCAACAAAATTTTAACGTTAACTTTTTTTTTCCCTCGTACGTATACCATGCGTCAATAGAGAAATAAAATAAAAGAACTCCTCCATCGATATGTCGCAACGCTCGACGTGACCTAACCGCTTGCTCAATCCAAACTTTGCCGAAAACTAAACAAAAAATTTTTATCTATACCTGTACAACGTGCGAATTCGCAAAAAAATCTTAACGCTACACTACCTCCTATATCTCGCGCTGTTTATTCTATATTTACGCTCGAAAAATACTCGCGCACTAACACCTATGTTCGTTCTCTCGACTCGTTCAACAACGCCTCGCCGTTTTCTCAACGCGCGTATATACAATGAGAATATTTGAAACGTTAAAACAACGAGACACAAACTATATTACGCCGGGTAACGTAATCGAAAGCGTTTGGAAAATTTCGACGAGCGTATATAGCATGCGTGTGTAGTATAAACGTTATATATACGTAGATGTCAAGAGAGAGCGAGAGAGCGAGAGAGCGAGAGAGCGAGAGAGCGAGAGAGCGAAAGAGGGGGGGGGAGAGTAATCTCCACTTGCGTTGGAGGAACCACACAACTTCGTGACAGAAATTTCCAAAGAGTTCTGTGCTCAATTACATAAATATATATATACGTATATCTTCTCGTCGGGCGCGTTCGTTTATACGCCGTCAATTTATCATCGGCACACGACGCGGAGTGCCGATTCTTTTTTTTTACTCTTACCTTTCGGTTTCGATCGACTTTTGTTTTTTTTTCTTTTTTTTTTCTTTTTTTTTTTTTTTTTTTCTCTACTTTTCTTTTCCCCCTTTTTTATTTCACGCGTTGCATCATAGTCATTGTTGCGGGATGCATCGTCGGCACATCGATACACGCTAACGTATATCTATATATACATATTCACTCTCGCCGACCGATGAAAAAGTGCGTGACAGCGCCAATTACGCGAGAGAAATGGCAGTTTGATAGTCTTCCCTAGCTCCGGGCTTTCTCATTCTCTCTTGTTCTCTCTTGTTTTCTGTATGTGTAATGTGCCGACAGTGTATACCAACAACTGCTGGATTTCTTCTTTTTCTCTCTATTATTTTTATTCGTATTCTTCTTCTTCTTCCTCTTCTTTGATCTTGGCCATTAAGATTTTCGGCGCCTCGTTTCTTCTTTTTTCGATGTGTATACAGTGGAAAGATTATGCGTGGGAGACCGCCTTGTGTCTATATACCTAAATCTCTCTCTCTTTCTTTCTCTCGGGTGTCTATTATGTTATGCTGCTCTTTCGCTTTCGAGGTCGATGCTCAAAGTTTGAGAAATTACGATTATTTGTATTGGTAGTTTTGTATATGGATAAATAAAAGTTTTGAATAAACTATTCAGTTTATCTTGTTTACTGTTTTGAAGGAATGAAAAGAAAAAAAAGAAAAATTATGTATTATTGAGATGCGAGTGATCTTTATCATAATTATTTGAATTAATTTGGTATTCAAAACTATTGGATTCTGTTTTAATTGAATTTCATTTTTATTTTAAAGTTTCGTTAATGCAACTATCTCACTCGATGTAGATTGTTTACTTTGATAGAATAAATGATAAAAAAAAAAAAAATGTTTTTATTATATCTACATATAAAAATTTAAATAAAATCAACGTAACTTTTATAATATTGTTTTGAATAAAAGTAATAAAAAAAAAAAATACGAGTTTAAAAAATCGAAATCTAAATGTTTATCAATACTGATTATAATATTTTATTTAATATCCCGAAAAATACAGGTGTCCGAGTCAATGGAGTCGGTGCAAAGAACGGCTCGAAGTCGACGGAGACGTCTGCAGCGACGGCGGCGGCGGCGGCACTGGAGGCTACAGCCTCCTCGACGACATCGCGAAACATCAACGGCAACAATCACGGCGGAAGTCTCGCGCTCGACATCAGACCGCGTGGCGACGTCGTCTTGGGCCGCAAAGGAGTGATCCTCAGCTGCTCGGGTCACGGCAACGTTACCTGGCTGTACAACGGCCAGGATGCGCCACCGTGCGGTACCGTACGCTGTAGTCGCGTGCACAACGGCTCGCTTCGCATTTACAAGGTGCGTAATGATGATTAAACGATTTTTAACGTTTTAAGGTATCGTAGATATTTAAGTAAAATGTAGGATAAAGATGTTTCTTTTTTTTTTTTTTTAACTTGACAATAACTAAAATTGACTAATTTTACAGAAGAAAAATTCAATAGTGCAGAAACGTAAGGGAAGAGAAGGAAATACTACTTTGAGTAATAAAAGTACTCAAAACCATGAGTTCCGTTGTATATCGCATACTTCTTACGGGGCATCTTTGCGATCTTCGCCGACCAATATACTTTTTGCTGGTAAGCTTATTAAATGCATTAAATATTTTAAATACATATACATAAATATGTAACTATGTATTATCATTCGGTGAGAAATGTTCTATTATTCTTTCTTGTTGCAGAACTTTCTCATGTATTCAAGGAATCGCCAGAAGATTTGACAGTTCACGAGGGAGAGGTATCTAGATTTTCTTGCTTAATCGACAGTGTTCCGTTTCCACCTAATGTTACTTGGCTACATGATGGAAAAATCATACCGACTGATAATAAAATAAAGTACGTCATTTTTATACTTACATTACGTATAAAATTTTGCCTTGAAAGTAATGATTACGCTTTTATTTTGCAAAATTTTCTTTTTATTTAAATCTATTGTATAACAATACGTTTGCTGAATTGTTTACATAATTTTAAACGAATGATAAAACGAATGTATATTAATTTAATTTATGTACATATTGTAAGCTTGTTTTAAAAAAAATAATTTATAGGTATGCATTTATACCACCTGGTATTCTTTATATAAGGGCGACAAAACTTTCTGATGCTGGTTCATACAGGTAAAGAAATTTATAAATGTTTAATGCGCATGAATAAAAGGGAAAAAATATAAAAACTAAGTAAATATTTATATATAAATAGATGCTTAGCAGAAAATGAATTTTTAAATGTAACTAAGAAAAGTAAAGAGGCTAAACTGACTGTCATTGGGGAACACGAAAACAAGGAATGGAATAGTCCTGTGTCGTTATTTCCACAAACATCCTACACCCATTCTATATTAAACGGAACAAATCTTCGTCTTGCGTGTGCAGCTTCTGGTTATCCAACACCGACAACTTTATGGAGTTTTGTTTCATTTCATACAGGTAAAAATTTGATTTGCTTTTCATTCATAAATAAAATTAAAAAGGATATAATTTTCTTTAGATGCAATAAATATATTACAACACTTAAGCTTCTATGGATTCGTGCCTTTGCATATTCAATTTAATAATATATTTTTTTAATATTTATAAAATTAATTTTATCTACATACTAATCTTTTTAGATAAGGAAGTAATTCAACATCGAATTCTTCTTAATTCAAGTTCGGGCTTAAGTATTCTTGAGCTGAAAAATGTTACTGTCTCAGATATGGGTGTTTATATTTGTTCCGCAAAAAATTTCAATAATAACAGTACTGAAATACAGGTAAGCAAATGATATTTTAATGCTACACTATTTTTCAACGATAGTCACGAAAAATGTTTATTTTAGAATGTGACCGTAGAGGTACTCGTGCCGCCTTCATTCATAAAAAAGCCTACGAATCAAATTTGTCCAAACGGCAGAACGGCAAGATTTGAATGCCAAGCTCAAGGATTTCCTACGCCGCGCATTTATTGGCTTAGGAATTCTGTAGATATCACTATTATTGGTAAGAAGCCATAATATCGTAAAATATCCAAGAAAAATGTGGTACACCTCAAGTTTTATAATCCAATTACAAATTGACAAGGCTACACATTAAATTTTGAAATTGACACACTTAGAAAGGTTTAATCCCTGTTTTATCATTGTTTTATATCATAATTTCTATAGTGTTTAATATATGAGGTTTTAGTTGCATCCACAATGCTAAAATATATCTTTTCGCCATCATAAATATCCACATAAATTCTACATACAATTGTTTTTAAATTGAAATTGATTTTAAAAATAATAATTAATTTTAAGAGAATTAATAAATTTAATGATTTTTAGGGCGCAGGTGGGTATACATGAAGGAATCCAACAAGGTGGACTTGGCTATTTCTGCAACAGTTCCATCAGATTCGGGAATTTATCAATGCGTTGCGGTCAATGCTGCTGGTGAGATTTGGGCTGCTGGTCGGCTACAAGTGAACACATCTCGCAATAGTCCTGCAGCACCTACGTTAATTAAATGCGAAGCTCGATCCCCTGTAAAAATGTTTATTTCCTGGGAACCACCGAAATTTTTACCCTTTTCAAATATTACTGCCTACACCGTTCATTATAGGCCTGTTGGTAAGCATATGAAATTAAATTTTATTTATTTCTTTTTTTAATATTAAAATATCCTACATAAATTATTTATATTATTAATTATAGAAGGCGGTAAAGAGGAAGTTTCCCCACCTGAACCTGGTAATTCTACGTCTGTTGAAGTAACAAAACTTTTAGAGCCATTTACAAATTATACTTTTTATGTACGACTATATAATAATAACGGTGCAAGCGATCAGTCAGCTACTATAACTTGTTCTACCAATGCAAGTGGTAAGTCTCTATTTAAAACAAAAATTATCTAGTTTCATGTAGATTTTTTTATCTTTTTAACTGATAAATAATTTTTAGTTCCAAAAACTGCTCCAAAGATTTCCGTAAGTGTGATTAGTAGTACAAAATTAAATATAATATGGAAACCTTTAACCAAAAACGAAGCTCAAGGAATTGTAACTGAATATAAACTTGAATGGCGACTTTTTCAACATCCATCGGTACGTGTACGTTCTTTATCAGCAGATGTAGAACAATATATTTTATCAGGTATGCAAATAATTATGAATTTTTTTAAAAAATAGAACAATTTTTTATTAAAAAAAAATTATTATTAAATATATTAGAATTAATACCTGGTGAGCGATACGATGTTCGCGTACTTGCAAGAACTGAAATGGGTTGGCCAAATGTCAGTGAGTCAGGATGGGTAACCGTAACAATGCCATCATCAAATGATCTTATTATAACGCAAATTTTAGTTCTCAATTCTACAGCATTCAAGGTAAATTTTTAAAGAAATTAATTACAAAATTATATTGTTTAATATATTTATTTATTATAATAATTATTTAATCCAGATAAAATGGCACGTCAAACCCGATTCTACACTTCAACATACTTCCTGGAAATTAAATTGTAAAAATGAAGAAGGAACAACAATTAGTTTAGTTGACGATATAAAAAATTCTACAGATTATTTATTCACCAATCTTGGTATATATTAATTTTCGTTTGTAATTTTTGTCAAAACAACCCAATCACGATAGTTATTGAATTGTAAATTTTATGTTTTTAGAATCTAATGCTACTTATGTAATAGAACTATGTGCTGTTAATTTTGAAGAAACAGTACACTGCATCACAAAGCGTGTAGATTTAAAGAAAATTACAAGTAAGTTCGTATTGAGGAAGTTGTAAAATAAAATAAAATGCAATAAATATTGATTTTTCTTTAACGTTTCAGCGAGCAATACGCCGACGGTATTAGAAGCTATTCCAATATCATCAAGTTCTATAAATTTATCTTGGATTTCGGGGGGGCCCATTAATTTAAATTTATTCGAAGTTTGTTATCATCGGGTAAATTTTTTAAATGACTCGTCAACATGCATTCTTGTGTAAGCCTTACTATTCATTACGTTTCAATTTATATGTTGAACAATCTTAATTCATAACTTTAAATTTGTAGTAATTCCACAAAAATTATCGTCACTAATTTAAAACCATTTACACTATATCAATTTAAAGTACGAGCGTTAAGCAATGATACAAATGAGAATCATTATAGCGAAACTATAGAGTGTTACACTAATGAAGATGGTAAATGAATTTTATTTTAATAAAACTTGAAAATTTTAACCATATTTGAAAGATTATATTAACAAAAGAACTTTAAAGTTCCAGGAAAAGTTGAAGATATTGAATGGTTTTTAATAAATAGTACAAATGTACAAATTGCTTGGAAAGAACCGAATAATATCAACGGTGTCATTAAAAATTACTTTATTACTTATTCAATAGATAGATCAGAACTTAAATCGTCTTGGAATAATATTACAGTTTTTGGCAATAAAACAACAACAAGTTTACCAGGTTTAATACCAGGTAAAAGGTATTTTGTAACTATTCAAGCAGCTACAAAAGCCGGTATTGGCAGTCCTTCAGAACCAATTATTATTTTAACGGGAAGTAGTTCTTCTGAATCACCGAGTTCTTTGGATGAACAGAAGCCTCTTCCTAAAACAAGAGAAGAAAGAAAACTTGGTATGTTTATTTTTATTGTGATTATTTTCTGTTCTAAAAATATTATATTTTCAATTTTGATTATTTTCTTTTCTAAAAATGTAGATAATCTAATAATGTGACACGTTATTTTTTTGGAAAGTTTAAATTATAATAATTTATTTAACTCTTAATAAATTTTGAAATATTTATCTAAATTACTTTTTTAATTTTATTTTTACATATTCTATTTAAAAAATTGTTATAACATATTTAAACTATATTTTATATTCATATAAATTTTTATAATATACTCAAGTATAAAAAGTTAAACAACGAATGAATTCTATTATTTCAGGTGTTATATTAGGAATAGGCATTAGCATGATTTGCATAATCGTATGTTTATGCAGTATGTACTGCCGAAAAAAATATGAAAGTTTAAGGTCACTTCGCGAAAGCGCGCAGCCTTTAAAAAGTCGCATTTTAACGAGAAATGGTAATAGCTGTTGCGTTGATCGTTCCTCTACCTCTGTTAGCCAACCTGCTGTTACCAGTAATGAAATCGAACTAGCGGTTTTGTGTCCTTCAACACCCATATCAACAAATCCTCTTTGCGATACCAAAGTATTTTAAATTTTATTTAATATTTATAAATATATTGTAAAGATACTATTTTTTAATGCAAATATATTTGGTACATAGGGAGGACATGCTAACGGTATGATTGAATCTTGTGCGAAAGAACCCCTTTTAGCGCCTTGGGATCTTAATGGAGCACGAAAGGATCTTCGAATTACCGAAAATCCACAGGTATTAATTTAAATTTCAACAATATTTTTAATTATAAAAAATCTATTTTAATATATTCATTATCGATGGTTCTTGTAATTAAATTCATTTATTCTTGTAATTATTTAATTCATTCTTTTGCTTCACTACTTAAATTAATCATTTTCTTTTAGTATAAACCAAAAGAAATCGAAGACTCGAATAAATTGCAACAGCAGCATCAGGAGATACCAGATATGAATAGCACGCAGTTGACGACAATAAACTACGATATGGATGAGAGTGATGAGAGTATGAACAATAATATGGGTCACTGCGTCGAAGATGAGGCTCTACCTCATAAAACTGACCCTACCATGGTCCCAGTACTTGAACCAAATGGTTGAAGTGACTCGAATAAATGAAGAACGAAGTTCCTGAAGACAGGAGAAACCCTTCACGGTAATGTGAATTCGATGTGGGTTTCTTTAAGGATTATTTTTAAAATATCTACCTGCATACGTTAATAGTTTCCTTTATAAGGTAAAAAGAAAAAGTGAAAAATGAAGACAAGGAACAAAGTGTGACTTCATTGATCGTGACACGAATTGAAATATAGTTTTAGAGATCTTCAAGTAAGTAACTCGTTAACAAGTTCCCCAAACTACGCATTTCATAAATGATTCTCGAAAATTATTATTCTAACAAGTTTGCATTTATCGCACAATATTTGTATGCCTATATAAAAAAAAAAACTTTATGCTGACTAAAAGAAAATCAACTTTAGTTTTTAAACGTTTAATTAAAACTTTATACAAAATCTCATTTATAAAAGAAAAGCTAAACATTATTTTTAGCATATTCATTTATGCAATACGATATCAAACTTGTAATAATAATAATAGGATTAAACTATAAAAAAGTTGATAAAGCAGGGCTCTAGTATCCACTTAGGTAAATAGAAAATAAGAAGGAAATAAGAAATTATATGAAATAGGCGATCTTATATAAACTTAAGGCGAATTATTATAGTCATTCCGTAAATTTTGCTTGTTTTTCACTCATCACTGGAAAAAAAAAATCAAGTATCTACGACTTAATTTTTTTTACAAATTTTTATATACGTTTTAACAATGATGACTGATTTTTCTACTGCTTATTTTATACAAATTTACTACAATTATTAAAACTTCCAATGCATACGTACTTTCCATTAATTAATAGATCTGACAGCACGTAAAATAGTTAAAATAGGACAAAGGATCATCTGAAATTTTTACGTAACAAAAATTACAAATTAATACTTAGATTTAATGAAAAAAAGTGAAAATGAAAATAGTTTAAAAAAATGAAATTTATCGATAATATTTCAAGAGCAAGAAAACATACTAGTAATTTTTATACATACAAGTCGAAAGTCATCTTATTTTAAAAATGAAGACAGACAGCAATAGAATTTTTAACAGTTTAAAGCGAAGTATTTCCTGTTTTTTACTTTTTTTATACGATCGTCATGGTGATAGATTAATAGTGGCGCTTGCTTTAGACGAGTCTCAAGGTGCAAATTCACATAGCGAATAATCGCTAATTATAAAAATCGAGAAAACTAACGATTTATAACTATAATAACTTAAAATAAAGTTAATTTTAAAAAATTATGAATTTTAAGAGGCGCGAATTATAATCCGAGTAATACATTGGAATTACTATTTCTATTTCATATTAATAAGCATTTGTACGTATAGATATTATTTAATACTAACATAGATCAAGCTGTATTTAAGGTTCTACTCAACCTATTCTAATCAAACTAAATTACAAGAAGCTATAGAACTGAAAAAAATTTCAATTAAATCTATTTATTGGTTTTTCGCATGATGAACAAACATCGGGACAGACAGAATCTCGTTACAATTATATTATAGTATAGATTAAAACAAATCAATTTTTCTTTGAGTATTAATAAAAATTTGATTTACATTATAAAATTATTTGTATATAAGTATATTCTTTTAATAATAATATATAATACATTTAGTATATATATATATATGTATGCATATTTAGGAAAAATAAGTACTTTATTACTTATTCGTTAAAAATTATTCGCTGCGTGAAAAAGCACCATTGGAGAGACCAGTTACGGATTAACTTTTAATATTTAAGTTGTTAGACACTATTTACATATATTTTGTATTACTTGCACTCTCAACACAAATTCCTTATTATTTATTCTTATTTTTTATTTTTTTTTTTCTAAAAGTGTTTTATATACATAGTTATTATCGTCTAAATAATAGTATAAAAAAAATATATATATATATTAAGGTTTACTTTTATAATTTTACGTAAACGGATTCGCAATATAAAGTGCGAAAGCTCGATTATTATTATTATAATTTTTTTTTTTTTTTTTTTTTTGATCTTTTAAGTCATTTTGCCAGTTAATTTACTGATGCGACTGACATAATAATCCTCTTAGAGAATTAAAAGTGAACGAAGTAAAGATAAAAAGAGAATTTCAACACGCATTTATACATATATACATTCACGTTTATATACCGGACTGGTGCATGTTACCATGACAGAAAAAAACCCAATGCAGTACCTGATAGACTAAGTTGTATCGTTTAGAGTGAGACATGGACATGTCAATGTTATTACTGTACCTCCATTATTGTTATTTATTACTTCGTACATTCAATAACACTATAAAGTAAACATATTACATTAGGACAGTTTTTTTTTTTTTTTTTTTTTTTTTTTTTTAATTTAAAAGATTGCATTGGCAAATTATATCGATAACTTTTTTTATTTTTTATTGTTTAAAGTATTTTCTATTCAAAAATTTTTAAAAATTAAATATATGAATATTCAATTGCTTCGTACATATGACGAATTTTTAAAAATTTATAAAATTAATGATCGGCAGCTTTTAATAAAGTATTTTTTTAACTGTCCCAATGTTTAGATAAAAATAATGAAATAATTTTACGAGAAATGAATAAATTTAGTTACGATAAATAATCGTCATATAAAAAATTTTCGGTTGATAAAACTCACTCAAAGAACAAATTAATTAATTTTTTGGATACAAGTAAAAAAAGAGAGAGAATCTGTAAACGTTGCTTCTCGGCAAAATCATTTAGATGAAACTTTATCGAAAGGAAGTGAGCGCACTGATAATATTTCGTGGAATGCAACGGAAGAAATAAAAATGTAAAAATGTATCGTATTCTAGCACTCGGTTAAAGATGCCTCTAGTTAAAGCTACTCTTCTTATATTTGAGTAGTTTTTGTTTTCGCTTTAATATTCTGTCTTTACAATTCTATATACACAGATGTGAAGAAAAAAAAAAGACATCTCTAAATAACAATACGAAGAATTTGTTTTGTTTACTTAAAGTATTAGTCGATCGAATTATGTTAAATCTTAATTTTTATTTATCCAAGATAAAATATAATTTTACACGATTTTTTTTATTTTTTTTTTTTTTTTTTTTTTAATTTTATTTATTTTTTATTATATGGTAATTATAGGTAGTAATCGAATTGAAATGAGTAGTTTTATTCTAGAAACGTAGGCCATCTATAACTATTATTAATAGTAATAATATAATAATTTATAAATTAAATAATAAAAAATGAAAAAAAAAAATAAAATAAAATAAAAAAAATGGAAAAAAAGAAAAATTACCGCTTTAAAATAACATCTCAAAATATTAATTGAGAGAGAAAAATTGAAAATCAAAAATAGGCATAGGATTTTTAAAGTATTGAACTGATCATTGAGCAGTTTTTGTTTCTAATATTAATGTTATTTTACGCTTCCTTAATATACCTTACAGTATTGATGAAATTTCATTTTAATTCCAAAAATATATACGTACTATGTTGTATAAAATAAAATAACCGATTCACTTGATTTTTTTAAACCAAACGGAAATACGTAAATCATTACTAATTTATCTCTGTTTTAAATAAATTATTCCAATGTATTATACCGTTACGAAAGCTATAACTGTTACAACGGCTTCTTGCAAACTTCTTTTAAATCTAATTCAGTGAAACTAAACTTTACTTTACGAGTATATCATGTTTCAAGAGTAAAAAATTCGCAATGCGATCTTTCGATGAATCAGTTTTCAAATGCGTATTTTACCATTAATTGCACATATTTGTAAAACTCGAAGGATTAAGCAAAATTAAGTAAGCTTCACAGTGTTTTTCTGTTCACAATTATTCTTAATTATAAGATAATTCCAGCTGCGTTTCGAACTCCTTGTCTGCGCTGTCAACTTTGAAAGTTAGTAAAAGAAAAAAAAAGAATGAAAAATAGAGAAAGAGAGAAATTTGTTCTGTACTTTTCGAGAGTTTAACGAGGAAGATGCTTTCCTTTTGGTAGAAATCGTGGACAAATAAAAAAAACAATGATACAAAAGAAAAATACAAGAACAAAAAAATAAATAAATAAATAAAAATAAATAAAAATAAATAATAAATAAATAAATAAATAAATAAATAAATAATAAAAGATGAAAAATACAAAAAGTAATGTGTACCTGAATCGTACAACAATAGACCTTAAAAAGTGTCGAATAATCGTTGAACCGTTGACGAGAGCAGTGGAGCCTTTCGAGACCGACTTTAAATCGCGCGCACGCATATGAAAAAAAAAAAAAGAAAAAAAAATATAATGAAAGCTGTTCGCTTTTTTGTACAAAACTACTAAAGTTTATCGTGGAAAAATTTTTCAAATTTTCCTCTTCATACCCGTATAAAATATAAAAAATAAAAAAAATTAACAAATGAATAGATAGCACTCGGCAAGAAAAGTCTTGAAAATTTTTTTTTTTTTTTTTCATCAAAGATGAAAAAATATTATTAGCTTTGCTTGTAAGTTTATTAATCTATAAGATTTTTTTTTAAATATATATATTTTAGAAATAAAATTTATTTTAGTATAAAAACGAAAAACATATAACAAAATTAATATTTTTAATAAATTATCGAGATATTGCGTATTAATATAAGTATATTAATTACCTGTATGTTTATTAAATATATAGATATTCTTTAATTTTTAAACGAGACAAAAATTAGAATTGTTAGGGTAATTTTATAAATTAATAAAAATTAAAAACAAAAACAAAAAAAAAAAAAAAAAAAAGTATTGGAAAAAAAGTGAATAAAGAAAAAGAAAAAAAAATACGATCAAAGGACTTTTCTTTCTGAGCACCAGAAACGGTATAAAGTTCGAGTAATTGTAAGCGCGTTTGGCGATCCGATGTACACGCGTAATAATTATATTAAGTTTCTTGCTCGCAAAAGCATTCGTATAATATATATAAACACAAGCGAAAGAGAAAATAAAGAAAAAGAATACAAATACTATAGGGTCGCCGTTCTATTGAAATTCAGTGCGCATCTGTGTATGCTATTAATAAGTGAAGGTTGAAACACTGTACTGTATTCTATCTAAACGAAATGATAAAATGAGAAAGGAAAAAATAATATCCATTAAAAAAAAAAAAAAAAAAAGAAAAAAAAGAAGACGATAAAAAAGAATAAAAAAAAAAAAAAAAAATAATAATAATTGAAAAACGTCAAGTACAAAGCAATAATCATAGGAACGTATTTTACATAAAAATTTGAGCGGCTAATTAAAAGAAAGAAAAATATAAAAAAAAAAAAGGGAATGCTCGTCGTAAAAATTACAAGAGTCGCGCGCGTCATCGATACTCTGCGAAAAAAAAAGATGCATTTGAGAGTCTTACTTAAACATGTAATGTATGAACGACCTCTCAATTATTGCGCTTGTAAATAAAAGCTTTTTTGTATTATATAGATATCGTATGCCGTTGAATGAATTTATCGTTTCTTCTATTATTAATTATATTATTATTTATTCATTGTTGAATGCCGCAGACATTAATCCGCATATATTTAATAGTTTGCATTGTTTCGTGGAGTGTCGATGTCGCTGATAGTATTAGCTTGTCTCTTTTATATTGCGTATACACACACACACACACACACACACACACACACACACACACACACACACACACACACACATACACGCGCGCCGTTTCCGAAAAAATATTTTAATTTGTTTGTTTGTTTTTTTTTTCTTATCGTTTATAAGTTACCTTTATATATGTTCGACGGTATTGTCAAAAACGATGGCAAAGTACAAAAGAAGATACTTTGTTGAAGAAAACGTTCGTTGCTTTGTCACTCGTATTTGCTTTTATTTATTTATATCATTCCAGTATTCTGCATTTATAATGAAAAAGTCTGCACTCGTATAATGTTATTGTAAAAGCAAACAAATACAATACATATAGACAAGTACACGAACGGCCACACATTCGCGTTTTTGTTTAACTTTGGTCGATCGATGCAAAATACAATTTGCGTTTCCCATTATAATCTTGCGTATCGAATACTTCTTAGATATTTCATTTTATTGATAATTAAAATGAATAGTTTTTACCTGCTCATGATTATTAAAAATATCACGTTAATATTTTATTTTCAAAGTTTAACTTTATTACAGATCTTTTTATATAACAAATACAACCAATGCATATATATTCATATATTACAACAAGAAAAATTGAAATAGCTAGAATTTTTGTATTATTTATATTAACGCTAACAGACAATAGTTTTTTATATCAATAACTGTGCAATTATAAGCATTATTTCATCCAGAAAATTCAACAGTTACCGCATATAAACAATAGCATAAAAAATAATTTATTTTATTTACAAGTGTTCAAGTATATTTCAGTCGTCATTTATAATATGCATTCAATTTATATAATTTCTTACTTTTATTTTAATAATCGTTAAATTCATTCTATTTCCTATTATATGAATACATATAAAATAAAGATAATATATTTTCTCAAATTTCTCATACTATACAGAGTTTTTATTTGAAACAATAGAATTCTATATAAGTATTTATAATCTGTCCGCTTATTATAACGTTATTAAAACAGTAGATCAAAATATTTATGTTATATAGTAATATATTATAGTATCATAATATTAACGACTATTACAATAGAAAAAGTATATATATATATATAATTTAAAACAAACATTCCTGTCAACAAAGAACGTAAACGATTTAATATCATTTTTCAAATACAAAATCTTAGGCAGATAATTATATAACGTAAGCGTATATATACATTTATAAAAATACAATAGTTACAGTCAGCAAAATAAAACAGAACAGTATGTTTAAACCATTTTTTTAATACCATATTTTTATCATTGTAATAAGATGTATTTATGCGAATTTCAAAACTCGTACTTTTATCTTTACACCAATAAGGAACTTTATTGATTTTGCATCGATTGACGAATAATTTATTTTTCGTATGTTACTAATTAAATAGGCGAACATACACACACACACACACATTACAATAATTAACATAAAGTTGGCCATAGACCGACCAAGTATTAATAGTTGTACGGCGGCTCTAGTCGAACAAATATACCTCCATAGCACTTCTTCCCGTTAACAGCGGGACGTTTTTTTCTACGTAATTTTTTCCGTTAATATTACAATTTTTTTTTTTTTTTTTTTTTTTTTTCCTTTTCTAATTTTATTTCTAACGGACTACTTAACGATAATATACTTAATTTTTAAAAAAGAAATATATATATATATAAAGAGGAAAAAATAAAAAAAAAAACAAACAACAACCTCAATATATCTATCAGAAAATTAACTCTATTTGTAAACATATGGTTTTATTTTTTCTTTTTTTTTCTTAATATTAAAATTTCACTTATTTCACGTAAAATCATCGTATGTTCCTTTCGAGCATTTTCTTTTTGTTACAATAAATCGAAAAAAAAAAGAAAAAAGAAAAGAAAAAAATGTTTGCTTTACGAACACATTAAAATAAATGAACAATTGTAACGACCTTTGCAAGCAGTTTTGTGCACGTAAATTTTGAGAAAAATACAAAAAGAAAAAAAAGAAGAAAAAAGCGCGATGATGGTTGACTTTATTTAAAGATTAATAACTATTACAACTAACGTTACATATAGTGTGAATTATCCTATTATTAATTATTATTAGATTTATGTTAATTATATTGGTAATAATTAATATTATTATTATTATTATTATTGATACTTCTATTATTGCTATATTATGTATTATTAGATATCTGGACGTTTTATATAATTTATTTCATCGATATTGATACTTATATTTTTTTCCTCCCCTTATACATGTATTCGAACACTCTACAGTTGATTATTATGCGTATTTAATGTATGAAAAAAAAAAAAAAAAAAAAAAAAAAAAAAAAAAAAAAAAAAAAAAAAACTAATAGCGTTCTTTACAAGGTGCATTTGCATTGTAAATAAATATTTCATCACCTCTTGGATTGTAAATAAACATTATATATATATACATATTACCTTCTGAAAAATATTAGAAGCATATATTTTAATATATTACATATAAATAATTACATGAACAAAAAAAATAAAAAAAAAATAAAAATAAAAAAATACAAAGTATAATCTCATTGTTTGAAGTATTTGAATGAAAACGATACACGAAATATTTAAGAACATTGTTGACCCTTCAGAACACAGCATCTTGTTGTAATAATGACGATTGAATAAAATTAAGGCAGCATATTAATTTTTATTTATTATCATTTTCCTTACCTTACTTTAAATTTGCGTTATATGAACCACATTTTTTAAATAAATTTTTCTTCAAAATAATTGGAACAAAGAGTTTCATTAAATAAAAACTGAGTATTTGTTTTAAATTTAAACGTTAAAAAACAAATAGTTGTGCATAATTTCTGTGTTTCTTTTAAATTAATTACATACGTCAGTTGAGAATATTTAATATTTTTTTTAAATACTTTTAATTAATATTATATGCTGATATTCAAATAAAGTATAGCATTTCACGATTTTTTATCTTACATTGATATAAACGACTTAGGGGGGGGGGGGGGGGGTAAGGTTTTAAGGGCGAAAAAAAGGCATATTTTCATTATTTTTTTCTAGAGATATGAATAATGTTGGTTCATTTATTCCATATACACATTATAGTATAACATCTGAAGTATTTTTGGAAAAAATTTCAATCAAAAATATCAATAAATAAGTCCGTGACAGCGAATCTCCGGAGACGCTTCGACAAAAAGTTGTTATGCGGTGAACTTCATAACTCGTTACCGGATCATCTGAAGCAAAAAAATCGAAATGCGTTTAAAAGGTGATAAGTTTCCCTAGGTAGTCAGAGAGAGTTTTTTTTTCGATTTTTTTATTTTTGGCAGCACTTGAAAGTCAAAAACGCGATTTTTGCTGAAAAAATTTCGGTGAATTTGTTATTATAAAATGGTAAAACAAAAAAAACTCTCTTTGATTACCTGTTGATTTATGTGTAGAAATAGTGTTTAAAATTTGAAAAGAATCGGTCAAGTAGATTTTGAGTTATAATGTTCACAAACTTCAAAAATGACGTTTTCGGAAAAATCAATTTAAAGTTTCTTATACTTACTCACAAATCGAGCATGAGGGCCGGTCGCTTGAAACGCTGTATCTTCATTAGTTTTGCTCCGATTTATTTGGAATTTTGACACAATACTCTCGACATGTTGTGCATTCAGAAAAAAAAAAAAATAAATAAATAAATAAAAAATGCAAAATAAAAAATTTTAAAACCTTACCCCCCCCCCCCCCCCCCCCCAATGAATTTAAATCCATATACAAATACAAAAATGGTACATTTATATAGGGTAAATAAGTTAAATAAATAAAATTAATTTTGAAAGAAATTTATTGACCATTATACGCGTTTAACAATAGTTTTACGTGTAAAGGCGACATGATTTCTTCATCAACAGTTCGTTTCAGCCACTGAATATCAACAATTTATCTTGTATGCAGGTTAAAAATTTAACGTCAATACTATACGCAATATAGTAAAATCGTCTAAATACAAACGCGTTCTTGTACAAGATACTAAGAACATATTACATTTGATTTATGACTATTTGTACTTATTTAATAATTTATACCTGTGGAAGGTATATCCTGAAATTTCGAGTACAATAAGTCTGTATAACTCATTCTTAAATTGTAATGAATTAAGATTTAAGTACGAATTATTTCAATTCACTTTCGTTGCGGAATGTATAGTATCGTAACAATTATAAGCCCTAAGGAAATGTAAATCTTTATAAATTCGAGCGCGATTATCGTGTGTGTAAAAAAGCGAGTACCTTATCAGCTATGGAATCACTCGCTATTCGCAGAAATTACCTTCCTATTTGGCGTTCGGTAAGCCTTGTTAAGAAGATTTCATAGAAAACTATTAATTATTTTATTAAAAATAAATATTTTTCATAGCCTTTTTCGTTGATAGTTATAGAACCGAAATTTTTATAAATTTCACGATTTTATTGAAATTAAATTGATTCAGATTCAATTTTTAGATATTTATAACACATAATAACAATATAATTTTAAACTTATTAGTCTTATCGATCACAGTAGTTTAAATTGTATTTCAAATTAATTAAAAAAAAAAAAGAAAAAAAAATATGAAATAAATAAATAAATAAAAGTTTTAAATGAAATCTTCAAAGTACAGAAATATATCTTTCTATATCCTTATTGCTTGTGGTTATAATGAAATTTGTTCCTTTTCTTTTATTCCGAAAACACATCGGAATATGACTAGCGCTCTGATTCAAATAAGTTTTAAGTACATACATTGCTATTATTTTATCACATACTCTGGTAGGCCCATAATATCTTATTTAATAAGGTAATAATATGACGCTTATCAAAGTGCGTCAGGCACAAGGTGTAGCGCTTCATCTTTGCACTTTGGAGCTTTCTAAATGTCTAAAAAATATCATGGAAACTTCATTGCATCATATTATAAAACTAAAGAATGTGGAAAAATTTTCATGGTCACGTAGTCATCCAATACCTATATGAGATGAAAAATAAATCATTCATTTTGAATAAAATACTAATAAAATTTTTACCATATTTTTACAAAGACTAGATTTATCATTTAAATATCTTACTTCTTTTAGTGCTTCTTTTGTTAGTTTTGGGTAATTGTAAGTAAAACTTGTACTTTGAGATAATTTTCCAGGATACAAATATAAATGCTGATTGTGAAGGAGTTCTTGATCTATGTATGGTGAAAGTGGACTATTTTCAACTCCATCTTTATTGCATGCTTCTGCCCAAGGTCCCATATGTTTGTCGTTAATTTCTTCAACAACTGTATTCATATCCATCTAAATAAATAAATTAGTGAATAATTACTATAAATTAATAAAAATTGTATGAAATATTTAAATAACTTAAAATATTAACACACTTTAGCCAAAGATGATAGAGCTGTACCCCAATAATCATGATTTATATTAAAAAGTTCTGATACTATTGCACTTATAGATCCTTGAGTAGAATTTCCTTCATCAACAACATTATATGTTTGACCAATAGTCTCTGATTTGGTAGCTACATGCCAAATAGCACGAGCTACATCTTTTACATAAACTGTGTTCATTTTAAGTTCAGGACCCCACAATAATTTCATCATTTCACCTAGATGTTTGTACACTGCTCCTATAACTAATCTAGGAGCTGCAATGTAAATAAAATAATGAATGATTTTACATTTTCAACGGAATTAAATTAATACTATTCAATTTCTCACCCAAACCAGTCCTATCTCCAGCACCATAAACAATTGCCGGCCTCAGTATAGTATAATTTAAGCCAGAAATATTTTTTAACTCATTTTCAACTTGTAATTTATACTTTGCAACAAAAGTCCATGGTTCAGCTATATCATCCTCTTTGAGTGGCATCTATATCATTTATGGTAATAGAATGAGATACAGAAATAATTTTTATTTTATGCAAAAAACAGCAATTAAATCAAACCTTTTCAGAACAAATAAAATTTCCCGCAGAAATTTCAACATAATGTTCAACACCAATTTTAGCAGCTTCTTGGGCACAGTTAATACTTAGTTTATAGATTCCTTCTTTATATACTGGATCTGTTTGTCCACTTTTAGTTTCACCAGCACAATTGAATACATAAGTTATATGATTGTCGGATGAAAATGCATTTTGACATGAAACTGTAAAATTTGTTCAATTAAAGTTTTATTGCCTAATAAATGTTTAATAATTTAAAATTTTAAAAAAGTAAATATTACCTGGATTAATAAGATTAGCACTTCTAAATTCTACTAATGGATGTTCAAATATTTTTTGATGTTTTTTATTAAGCCATGCAGTCTGGGGTGGGACTTTATCTACCACCCTTAAAGAGGAAACTAGTTCATTTTCAATTAAGTACTCAACAAGATTTCTTCCAATAAATCCACATCCTAAAACATAAAATAATTATTTTAATCACTTGTTATCTCATTAATTTTTTTTAATAAAATAATAAAATTTATCCTTGACAAACAAATATTTTTTATAATTGATATAAGTTATATTTTTCTAAATTAATTTATGAATATTTTTTTTAGAAATATAAATAGTTTGGTAATATAAATTCAATTTATCTAAAGAGTTCTTCTAAGAATTATATAATTGAATTTATTAAATAAAGTAGACTGATAGAAAATTAAATCAAATAAGTTAATACTTTTAAAATTAAAAGGAAAAGTATTTTAAAATTCACTATAAAAATATTTTTTATTAATTTATACAAACTTTGTAATTACTTCTTTTACATGCTGTAATTTGATTCTATAAATTTTTAAATTCATATAAAATGTTTTAAAATATATAATATAAAAAATATTAGTTAAAAAAATTAAAATTTATTTATAGTATATTTTATAATATAAAAAACTGAATTTTAATAGTCTATTAATTTATTCATAAATTATAATTTATGTATATTGAATATGACATTATTTTAATATAAATATGAAAAATAATACATTTTAAAAATTTTAAATAAATTTAATAAAACAATTCCATAATTATTTTTTCATAATTATAATGTAAAAAATTCTGCCTAAAGTGCACACCCTCATGATTGAGACCCTTTCTGATTCAATCAAATCTAAATTTAAACCATACACACAGTGATAAGATTTCTGGAGCATCGCACAAAAGCATTATCATGTTGCACCGGAATACCTACATTCTCTTAGAAAAGGAAAAAAAAACAATAAAATTGAGTAAAAAAGTACTTTCCTCCCAAGACAATGACGCCGGGTCTTCCGTTAGGCACGTTGTCGTTAGCCATAATCGCGCTCGACGAAATATAAATTCAACACTGTACTGGCCACTGTACCGATGAACAACCGCATACACCTCGCAGCCTTTCCTTCTCCTTCTCTCTCTCTTCTTTTCTTTCTTTTCGTTTTCCTTTTGGGGTACAAGAGATATCGCTACATATACGTATCTATGCGTGTATATTTGCAACTTAAATCAAGTAGACTCTATGTATACATATATATGCTTTCGCGTACATTAACTCGTTACCCATACACATATTCCCGTAGTCCCGCACGTCGTCTTATAATATTCGTTACGCGCAGGACATGCGTCACGCGCGGCAAGGGAGAAATTCGCGATTTCACTAGTGTTCGCTTCGCATAGTTGCAGACTGAGTTCGTCTTCTTTCTTTCTCTTCTTTCCTTTTTTTGTTCACGTTCTCTCGACAAGAGTATACAGGGAGGAGAGTCATGCGAACGTGCGTATACAATAAAAGCAAATGCGTCGGCGTGGATATATACGTGACAACTAGTCTCTTTCTTGCTTTTGCTTCTCCTTGACGCGCGTGTGTATATTGTATACGTTGACAAGTGGCAGCCTCTTTATCAACCCCTGATAAGAGATAAAAGGCTTCTCGTTGCTGCGCGCGCATAAGCATCTATAGCTAGCTCTATATATATGTGCGAGTTTTGTTATAATTTTCGAAACAAACATGACGTTTAATACTTTACATTTTAACGTGTTTTGTAGATAACGAATATTTTATATAAGATAGATAGAATTTTATGACAAAGTTGTATTGTAAAATGATTGTTTAATTAATTAGTAATATGCAATTTTATAAAATAATAATGGAGAAACTATAAACATACGGCATCGAAATGAACAATAAATACTTCATAAGATGTAAATTATATGCTGATGAAAAATTAATATTTTAACTTCAAAACTCAATAGATTCATATTTGTAATATTTTATAGTATATTTGTTCTACAATGTATTATCAAAATTGTATTTAATAAACCTTTATATCATAAATCCCGAATATATTTTCTTTAAAACTGCTTTTTTTTTTAATCTTTTTTAGAGAAATATTTTGCAATTATTCAAAAATAATTTTCAATAAATAAATATTTATAAGAATATGTGTTCAAAATTTGGATGCGCACGACTAATTGAGGACTTATTCATATAAATTTTGATAAAGATAGAAAACAAGGATTAATAAGGGATATATAGTTAAGTCTAATGTCAAATTTAGAATATTACCTACATATCGAAATATTGTCTTCGAATTCTGACAAATTTTCTCGAATTTATCAACCTAAATTCATTTTCATAATCAGTTAAGTCATTTTGAAAACTTGATTGTTTACTGAAACTATTGAATTATTATTATAACTAAGAAAATTTGCATTAAAACATTTTTAGTTTATTTAACTCAATTATAATAAAATTCTTATTAAACTTAATTTTTTAATAGATTTTGAGATGTAAATTATCTTTATTTTATCTTAATCGGTATTTTTAGAAATTATCAAATTGCAATATAATACTGTGCACTCTGAGGTAATTTTTATAATTTATAAAAGATTACCATTTTAGAGCACCACTGTCGGCGCGACCTAACCTGCGCGTAGCTGATATTTATGTAACTTCACTTCGATGAAGGGCAGATGATCTTGTTCAAAATCGCTTGCATTTTCTGCAATTTTGAGATTTTCAAGATTTTCGCCGAGTTGCCTGAAGATTCTTGCAGGTGAGTAAAACTTGAGGAGCTAAAAAATAAAAGATAGTTGGCAAAATTATACTTTAAATTATTATTGTAGCTACAACGATTTTTACTTTTCTCTTTTTTACTCTCTTCTTTTCTTTCTAACAGGTTAAAGCTCGTGCTTTAGGTATAAGTAAATTAGCCTAGTTTCATACTTTCGAGCAAAAAATGGGTTCAAGTCAAAGTACTCGTAAATTAACGATTGTTAACGAAGAAGATGACATAAATGTTATTAAAATCTCTGATGCTGTTGCAAAGAGATTATCCCAAAGTGCTTCTGGAACTTCTCCAGAACCAGTAGCCAAAGAAGTTGCAGCTACGACACCTGTTCCAGTTACAACTTTACCTTCTAGGACTGTTATTCCACAGGAACAAACAAATACTTTTTATCCTCCATTTACAATAACAGCTCTGGAAGTTCAACAGCAAAAAGACAAGGAACTAGCTGACCAGGAAACATATTGGAAAAGACGTTTGCAAAATCTTGAAAGAACTCATGAAAAAATTAATCAATACATTGAAGAAGAATACAAAAATGCTTTATCTATCTTTGACGACTGCAGAGGTAAAATTTTTTTTTATCAATGATTATAGCTAATACTTATTTTATATTCTATAATTTTTATATTGATTTGACATTTTTAATGTTTTTATTTTCTATTAATTTACAATGTCGTAAAATAATTTTGAGCATTATTTTTAGATCAAAGAACTATTTACTTATTATTTGCTTAAAGTAAATTAAATTTAATTAATGTTAATTAAAAAAAATTTTATTTAACCAATATTGAATTTATTTTATTAATATTTTAATTTAAAGATGCAAGTACAAAATCATATTTTTTCTGACTTCTAAGTATAAATTATATTATTTAAATAATTTAGATATTTTTAATATAGCCAAAAACTAATTTTTTATATATATTTTTTAAATTTATTTTCACATTGTATTTGGAATTGTGTAAAGTTTAATTCAAAACATTATAAATCGTTGATTATTTTTTATAAATTTTATTACAAATAATATGATATAGTTTATAAGACAAATTAAAAAAAATTTCATTATTTTAAGATATGTATTTTATTAATATATTAAATAATATAAAATATAATATTTGAGCTTTGAGAAATTTCATTTTTTATATTATTAAACATATATTACATCTTTATCTTAATATTGAATTTTAATTTTCATATTTTACAAATTTTATAAATAAGATTTTTTGAGTTTTATTACTTT
This sequence comes from Chalcis sispes, assembly GCA_949987625.1. Lineage (NCBI taxonomy): Eukaryota > Metazoa > Arthropoda > Insecta > Hymenoptera > Chalcididae > Chalcis > Chalcis sispes. The sequence goes on from OX465094.1 coordinate 77,077,445, forward strand.
TTAATATAACATCAATTTATAGTGATCAAAGTACAAGATGCAGTAAAACCATGCAATGTCAATAGCCAAAAAGTATTACAATGTTATCAAGAGAATCCAAAAGAACCATTGAGATGTGCAGATTTGGTACAAGAATTTTCAAATTGTGTGGATCAGCGCAGAGCACAGCTAATGAAATGCAATTAATATTTGTCAGTTACTATTGAAAAAAAGAAAAGAAATTTGTTTTGCTCACTGGAAAACACATAACTCCTAGTTGTTGGTAATTTACAATAATTTATGAATTTGTGGAATATTATGAAAGAATGTATGATTTGTGTGAATGTACTTTGTCTTAACTGTATAAATAATAAAAGATTTTGATGGATGTAATTTCAAATTTCCACAGGGATGGTCAAGAAAAAGCTTTAGAACTTTGAATGCTTCGAGGTTCTTAGAATATTTTTATTAAATAAAATATTACAAATAGAAAAACAAATTGTATAATTTAATGTTTCATTTCCCCAGTGTAATTTATTTATTGCTAATAAATTATATATTTTCCAATAATAATAATTTTATGCATTCAAAAATATAAAGTACTTATATAATTTTATTTTTTATTATAATTATAACAAGTAAAATTTACTTTTTATAAAATATTTTAAATAAATCATGAAATAAGCATCTACCAAATTTTATTATGTATCAAATATTGATAAAACTAAACTTATAAAACAAAATATTTCAACTAAAATTAGTAAATTTTAACTTAGCAAGTAAAATAGAAGTAAGATATATTTGAAGAAAAAAATTAAATACAATCACTTTTATTTTAAGCTGATGAAATTTGTTATACTTTTGCATTTATAAAAAATCCACCCATTAAACCATAAAACATCTAAGATACCTTCTTGAATTGTTACAAAAGTAGCTTTCATCAAATTTGTATAACTTTATAATGTATTATTTACAAAAATATCCAAAAATATAATTAAAGCTATTCTTATGTAATATATATTTTTAGAAAAATATTTTATGAAAATAATGAATCTAACTTAAATTCTTTAAATTAAATTCAAATATAATAACTATCGAGATTTTTTAAAATGTTTTAAAATTTTTGTTTATATATTCTTTCAGCACGTAATAGTTATTATAAATTAGAAAACATGTACTGTATCTTAGATAATTTGTTACATAGCTATGCAACTTCATACACACCTACAATGTAATAAAAAAATTAACTCTTGAAATCAAAGCCAAACCAAAATGACTTCTAATAAGGAAGAAATATTTAGTCACTCTTTTTATCTCCTCCAGCAGTCATAAGTTTAGAATGCTCTTCGCTTAATCTATCATATTCTTTTGACAATGAATCAGCTTGTGATTTAATGGCTTCTTTATCTTTTTTCTCTTTCTTTAATTCAGTTTCCAATTCTAAATTCTTTGATTTTAGTTCTTTAAGTTGATCTTTTAATTCAGATACAGTTTTTTGCACTTCATTTTTGTCATTTTGTGTGCTTTCACCAGATTTCTGCATAAGATTTTTCGCTGTTGAAGTAGCAGATGCAGCTTGTTTCATAGAAGCTTCACACTGAGCTAAAAGGGTTGCTTGTTGTGAAATCAAAATAACGAGACGCCTTATAACAAGGGCTAAGAAGAGACAAAATCCAGAAATATAGAAATTTCTCTGAGCACGAAACAATCTCATGTTACCTATAATTTTAATTTAAAATTTTAATTGACATTCAAAAACTGAATTTTTACATAAATTTACAAATATAAAAATGAAAATTTTTTTCATTATAAATTTATTACCTTGCATTTCAGTATCTAAATGACCATGTTCATTGGGTTCTTGATTGGAATATTTTCGCATTTCACGTAATGCATCTAGTAAGAACAAAACAAGAATAACTAATAAAACAAAAAAGTACATTGATACTTGTTGTCCAAGACTGCTTAGAAATCTGGAATTGAAAATTTTTTTCCATCTTTGTGGCGATGCAATAGGTAAAATTAAAAGAAGTACTATTGCAATTTCCAGATAAAGGAAGCCAGCTATAAGTGTCCACTGTAAACTCATTTTGCTGCTTTTATTGTTCTTATTATCACAAACTGTGAAAAAAGAGAAAAAATAAATGTCGTTTATTTTTATAATACCGGTTTGATATTTATGTATAAAAATAGAATTATTTTTTAATGTTTTGATGTTAAAATATCAATCATTATTTAGTAATTTTTTTTCCATAAATTATAAATCACAATAATGCAAACTTAACGATTTTTTAGTTTTTTTTATTAGAATAAAATTAATAGGTTAGTTACGTTTTTTGATTATTGATGAATAGTTACTTTTTTTACTGAGATTAAATAAAAATATATAAAGAAAAAACTTACAGGTGCAGGTTGATCACGTTAAGTGGATTTTCAAGGGAGGTCCAAAGTTCAAGAATAAAGATAATTCAATGAAAAAATTCTATATAAACTGTTCTGTGAAATAAACTCGATTACGTTAATCATGGACAAAAAATATGATCTTACGAGACTCATCGCGATTGGTGCTCGTCATTGAATTTCGTGTTCTTCCAGCCATCTTTTATTTTATTCATACCTGGACGAATCAAAATCATGAACTATCAAGGTGACTCCAACTGGCCATAGCAATTGTAAGGCGCCAGGGGGGTGCTTATTTAATTGAGTGGCATTAGATATTTTTTAATTTTTTAAATCAAATTTATTACTGCAATATTTTATTAATAAATTAAAAATTGTGTTTTATATCTATTTTTAGAATCAAATAATTTGATTTCATAATTAATTAAACTTTCATATGTACTACTCGCAATCAAGTTTTAAAAAATATCTATTTTTACTTAAAATTAACACATCATAATTGTAATATAAAAAATAATTTAATTCAGTTCTTCAAATTGTTCATATGTTTACGATTTCAATAATTTAGTTATAAGTATATATATTTATATATTTATATTTATACCAAATTATAGTAACTTTAATTTTTAGTTATCACAAATTTTTATAAATATAATCAACTTAATTTTATGAAATCAAAGAATTTTTAGTCATACAGTTAATTTTTTACATAAAATATTAATAAATTATAAATCCTAATACGAAAATAACAAAACTTTAAAAACTTATCTTTTAATTAAAATTATATAGCATACTCTATTCAGGTAACATAGGATAAATATTATAAATGATATGGTGTATGCTAATATATATTGTTTGTTGTATGTACAAAATGAACGTAAGGAAATTATGATTAGTAACATCATTTTTGATAATAAATGCATTATTTTTATGCATGCATATATAAACAAAATTTTCTAAAGCATAAATAAGATATTGAATTGGTTATTGTTTTTAAAAAATTGTCATTAAAACAATATGGAAAATTTTCTTAATATTAATAATAAGAATTTATTAACAAAAATTGTTTTAGTTTTTTAAAATTTTGGCATCACAAATCAATATGATGAAATAATTAAATTTAAGGAAGCTAAATGCCAATTAATTGGCAACAGCTTTTTGTTCGATATAGAAATTGGTGGGCTATCATACAAATACTGCAAGGGATACTTTTTAAAATCTTATCTAGACCCTTCCTAGATGATTTTAGTTTAATTATTTTAAAGGCAAAATTTTATTTTAAAATTTTTATATTTTTTCACCATTTTGGCTAATTTAATTTAAAATTTTTTGAAATCAATAAATTATTTTTAAATTAATATAAAAATAATGGTAAACTTTTTAAATTTTATTAATAACGCATAAGTAAATCTTAAAATTTTATAAAATACTTATGGGAACATTTTATGGAATCCTAACACAATTATGAATTTTTCTTTTTAATTTTTGATTTACCAAGCTTTTTATAACGAACACTGTTCATGTAAGACATCATTGCAAACATGCCTGGAATACATAACATCAATAAGTATATTCTCATAAAAGTTGGAAAATGAAATGCAAAATTCCATGAATTGGGTAAGCTTATAGTAAATTTTCCAGTTTCTTCAAAATATGGTATATTTCGAAGCACTATTATTCCTTCAAAAACAAATCCCAATGGATACAAAGGCATCCAAATAGTATACCTTAACCAAGTTAATGTAGGCATCTCAGTATTAAGAAGTTGTGTAATATAGTATGGATATCTAACAACTTCAACCGCAGTCCATACAAGAAACAAGTAAAACACTACTGGTTTTGTTTGCATTCTTGGTTCAGCTTCAATCATGCAAAAAAGTATAAATGCCCGACCTCCTACTTGTAAAAAGGTAATAATAGGACTGCCTTTGGTATATTTAAATAATGGATGCATAAATTCTAAAAATTGAAGAATTTGTATGAATTTCATTGGATTACCAACAATTTCATATGTATCCTTCATAGAACCTACAATTAAAAAATGTTCATATGTTAAGATCACTTCTTAAAAATAAGTATAAGAAATATTGATTTTTTTATTAATGAAATAAATCCTAAAGAAGGATTATTATTATTTTGTATTATTTACACAATGATTTACTTATTAGAAAATATTACTAAATTCATAATAAAGATATACTAACCTGGTCCATCACGATAATATCTAATTCCTATAACTGATAATATGTACATAAATCCAATACATTGGAATAAATTATAAAATATTAAATAGACTTTTTTTAAGTCCTCTAAAAAATAAAAATTTAATGAGTACTTTTTAAACATAATTAAACAAGAATAACTAACCTTTTCTATAACCAAATTCTTCTTTATGTAATTGATCATACATATCTGGGTAATCCTGACAAATATCTCTTATAGTTTCCTCAACATCTTCCATATCTTCACTTTTCCATTTATCGAAATCTATTTTAAGCCAAGGTGGTTTTTGTGGTTGTCCTGTTAATCTTGGCCACCAACTGTTAGATGTTTTTTTTAAAACAAAGTCAACTTGTCTCTCTGCTATCTTATAATCACTTTCCTGTAAAAAATAGGAATTTATTCTCTTTTCTTTTAAATATTCAATTTTTAATATTTACATCAGGATCAATTGAAGAATGAAAATCCAATGTAAATCCATATTTATTTATTCCTCTAGCACCTTGCCCGTGTGCTGAGAATTTCAATTTTTTATCTTTCAGATAAACATTAACATCCTAGAAAAAAACAACCATAATAATTTAAAAAAATAATTTTAATTTCTATGTCTTATTTTACCTGAACACTAGTTAAATCAACTTTGAGATTTATTTTGCTTTCATTTTGAGCCCAGTAGACAAACGGTGTAAAAATATCATTCATTTTTATAAAGAAGTAATATAATTACATTTTCAACATAATAATAAATTTATCAACTTATCAACAATGTAACTGATAACACTACCGTTTAGACAACGCTTGCAACTGTGCGCATGCAGGCGATCTGTGAGACGCTATATAAAAAATCAAATAGCAGTACGTACTGTATAACTCTCGTCATGTATTTGACATACTCGCTTGGTATGCTATAATTTTGCCTGCATAGAATCCCCCATATAACGAAGATCGAGTCTGTCTTCGTTGCATTGATAGCAGTGCAATACTGTTTAGTCATCAAAAATAGACTTCGATGAACTAATTTTAATATTTTAATATCTTTATAAATCATTCATCTCATGGTTTATTATAAAATAAATATTTATTATGAAATGATTAATTATATTTATTAATTATGAAACTATAAGATAAAACAAAAAAATTAAATTTTTGAAAATTTTAAATCGGTGCGAATTAAATATTTTACGTAATAATTAAATTATTTTCAGAAAAGAATATTGCGAGTCTATTTCAGTGTAAAGAGCTCTCGTGCTAAAATTTTATAATTTTAATATGTAAATAACATATTCAAATGATTCTACTTGTGATTTACTAAAATATATTTTATGCTAATTCAATAACAGGGTCATTATTTTTAAATAATTATATTAGAGAAATTTATTTAGTTTTATTAAATATATAGTTATCATTCATATCAATTATAAAGTTAATTTTTTTATAAATAAAATTCATTTAATAATTCATTTTTTTGCAATATACATTTTTATATTTGAAAATAAGACTTACTCAAGCAGAAAAAAGGAAAGAAACTCAGAAAAATATTTAGCGTGGAAACAGGAACGGAACAGATGATGCTTGTTTGCTTTGGCGACTAAACATTTATGGCGCCAATTTATTAATTTTCTTAAATATATCTGTTTTATGGACGGCTTAAATTAAAAATGCCGGCCTTTCTTAAACATATTGAGGTAGAAAATTTTAAATCTTACAAAGGTAGGCTTGTTATAGGTCCTCTAAAATCTTTTACAGCAGTAATCGGCCCAAATGGATCTGGTAGGTTATGTTTGAATGTTTTTATAATATTTTTTTACTTTTATCAATATCAATAATGTTTTTAATTTATATTTTTAGGTAAATCAAATTTTATGGATGCTATTAGCTTTGTTATGGGTGAAAAAACTAGTAGTTTAAGGGTCAAACGATTTAATGAACTCATTCATGGGGCATCTATTGGTCAACCAGTTGCTCGAAGGTATAAATAAATGTTTCTTATTTTATTGAAATTATGTTTAATTATCATACAAGTAATGCAGTATAAGAAAAAGAAATTGATATATCAGTAAATTATGTATTGAAGTTCATATAATATTTAAGAATGTTTTTTACATATATTAAATTTAATAAAAAAGAATTTAATTAAATATAAAGCAAAAAGTATTTTTGATCAAATAAATATTATAAATTTTAATTTAAAAAAAATTGTAATTAAAATTGTTAATTTTCTTCAAAAAAGTGCATCAGTAACAGCAGTTTTTGAATTAGAAGATGGAACAGAAAAAAGTTTTATGCGTTCTGTTCATGGCTCTTCTTCAGAACATCGTATAAATGGAAGTGTAAGTAAAACATCATATTTATTAGTAAACTTAAGTTTAATTAAACCAAAATATTAAAAATGAAATATATTTTAATTATATAGGTTGTTACAAGTCAAGTTTATTTAAATGAATTGGAACAATTAGGAATTAATGTTAAGGCAAAAAATTTTTTAGTTTTCCAAGGTGCTGTAGAATCTATAGCTATGAAAAATCCAAAAGAGAGAACTGCTCTTTTTGAAGAAATCAGTAATTCCGGAGCATTGAAAGCTGAATATGAACGTTTAAAAGCAGAAATGTTAAGAGCAGAAGAAGAAACACAATTTTCCTACCAAAAAAAGAAAGGTATTGCTGCAGAAAGAAAAGAGGCTAAACTTGAAAAAGAAGAAGCCGAAAAATATCAACGTTTGAAAGAAGAATATGTGGAAAAGCAAGTAGAGTTACAATTGTTTCGTCTTTTTCACAATGAAAAAGAAATTGAAAATTTAGAAATATCTTTAAAGAAAAAACAACATGAAATTGAAAAAGTAGAAAAAAAGCGTGAAAAAATAGAAGAAGTCCTCAAAGAGAAGAAAAAAGAATCTGGAAAATTAGGTCGTGATCTAGCGAAAATTGAGCAAGATATTAGAGAAGTAGAAGTTGAAATTACAAAAAAACGCCCAGCGTTTATTAAAGCAAAAGAACGTGTGGCTCACATGCAGAAGAAATGCGAATCTGCTAAAAAATCATTGGCTCAAGCTCGTGTTGCTGATGATGCACATAAAAAAGATATTAATGAATTATTAGAAGAGTTGCGTCAAGTTGAAGAAGCTAGATCGGCTTATGAAGCTGGCATTGCTGCACAGTCACAATCACAAGGTCGAGATGTACAGTTAGAAGATGAGCAAGTGAGTAAATTGATATTTATTATTTTTAAAAAATGAATAAAATTTATCAATCTATATTAGATAAACTTAAAATAAATAGTTTTTTATTTTATTTAAAATGTTATTTAAGATCTATAAAAATTTTATTAAAAAAATGAAATTTTTGAAAAATAAAAATTTATGAAATGAAATAATAATTATTGATATATATCAATACAGGTTCGCGAATATAACAGATTAAAAGAAGAAGCTGGAAAACAATCGGCTAGATATACTCAAATGTTGGATTCTATCAATCGAGAACAAAAATCTGATCAAGATAGATTAGACAACGAAGGACGAAAAAAAACAGATATTGAAAATAAAATTAAACAAAAAGAACATATGCTTGAAGAGGCCACAAAGCGTATTGAAAAGTTAGAAGAGCATATTCGTACTTCTGAAGCTGCTTTAGAAGATCAAAAAAAGTTACGCCAAGATTTACAATGTGATGTTGGAAGTTCAAAAGATAGAATTCAGGAACTGCAGCGAGAGTTAGAAAATATTTCAGAGCAATTAGGCGATGCTAAAGTTGATAAACATGAAGTATCTAGGACAAAGAAAAAGACAGAAATTGTTGAAAATTTCAAAAGACTATTTCCTGGAGTGGTAAGCTAAGAAAAATTAAGTATAGCATAAATGAAATTGATTTGACTTTTTTTGTTTATTTCTATAAAATTTTAATTGTATAAAATTAATAATATAATTTATTTTAGTATGATAGAATGTATAACATGTGTGAACCAATTCATAAAAGATATAATGTAGCTATTACTAAGGTACTTGGAAAATATATGGAAGCTATTGTTGTTGATACAGAAAAAACTGCTAGACAATGTATTCAGTATTTAAAAGAGCAGTATCTTGAACCAGAAACTTTTTTACCTTTGGATTATATACAAGCTAAACCGTTAAAAGAACGTCTAAGGTATACCTTATTAAAAAAAAATATGAAAATTATTAGGAAAATATGTCTATTATTATTTAAATATTTTTTTAGAAATATTCAAGAACCAAAAAATGTAAAATTATTGTATGATGTATTACGCTTTTCTCCTAAAGATATTGATCGTGCAGTTTTATTTGCAACAAACAATGCTTTGGTTTGTGAAACGCCAGAGGATGCTAATAAAGTGGCTTATGAAATGGATAAAAAAGCCAGATATGATGTAAGCATTTTACGAATTGTTAAAAATTAACCCTTAAGAAATTACTCATTATTTCAAGAATGAATTAAAAAAAATTCTATTTATTTTCAGTGTGTTGCTCTTGATGGTACATTTTATCAAAAAGCAGGTATTATTTCTGGAGGTAGTTTAGATTTAGCAAAGAAAGCGAAGAGATGGGATGAGAAACAAATGTCTCAATTAAAAGCACAAAAAGTATTTATAATTTAAAGTTATAAATAAGTTGATTATTCATTTAATATTATGAATAAATTTTTATTTTAAGGAAAAATTGACAGAAGAGCTTAGGGAAGCTCTTAAGAAATCTCGGAAAGAATCTGAGCTTAATACTATAGAATCCCAAATTCGTGGATTAGAGACTCGTTTGAAATACAATAAGAGTGATTTAGCAGCAACTGTAATATTATAAAAATATTTTTCTTAATATTAATTAAAAATTTTATAAAAAAACAAACTAAAATAACGTATGTTTTTACAGAAAAAACAAATTGATGAGTTAAAAACAGAATTGGAAAAATTACAAAGTGAATTGGACAAATTTGGGGTAATTAATAAGATAAAAGTATTATAAATAATTTTACGTTCATTCTAAATATTGATTATAAATATTTTGCACTTATTAGCCTACAATATCAGCTATTGAAAAAACAATGGCAGAACGTGATCAAGAAATTCAAAATATAAAAGAAAAAATGAACAATGTTGAAGATGATGTTTTTGCCAGTTTCTGTGAATCTATTGGAATATCTAATATTCGACAGTATGAAGAAAGAGAATTAAGGTATATAATTATTTTTTATATTAATATATATTTATTTTGCTATTTTATCATTAATTTTCATATTTGAAAATTTTTTCGCTAATAAAAATATTTATTTTAGATCGCAAGAAGAAAGGGCCAAAAAAAGAATGGAATTTGAAAATCAATGTAATCGCATTCAAAATCAATTAGATTTTGAGAAACAGCGTGATACTGAGAGTACGCTTTTTCACGTAAAATTAAAGCCAAAAACCATTCTTTAATAATTACAAAAGTTTTTTGAAAATTGATATTTTTTTTAGGTAATGTTTTACGGTGGGAACGTGCAGTTCAAGATGCAGAAGATAAATTAGAATCTGCTAAGCAAACAGAGAAAAATCAAAAAGCGGAAATTGAAAATGATGAAACCCAAATGGAACAATTGAAATCTGCTCGAAATGCAAAGAAAATGGAAGTTGATCAAAAAGATGAAGAAATTGGACAATGTAGACGAGAAGTAGGAGCTATAGCAAAAGATGTTCAAGCAGCCAATAAACAACTTAATTCTATTGAAAATAAAATTGAACAGCGTAAAAGTGAACGTCATGCAATTTTGATGCATTGCAAGGTAAGAGTTATTTTTAGGGAAATTTTTATAAATTAATTGAATTTTGAGTAAATAAATTTTTATTCAATAAAACAAAATTCATAAGCGAGTTTAAACTAAGAAATTAATACTTTAAAGATGGAAGATATTGCGATTCCTATGCTACACGGAAATATGGAAGATATTGCCGGAGATGCAAGCACTGTAGCCAGTGAATCAAATAACGATTCGAGTATTAGCAACCAAAAGCAATATGAAAGAGAAAGTCGTATTACAATAGATTATTCCTCTTTACCAGATAATTTAAAAGATGTAGATGAAGAAGATCTTAAAAAGACGACGGATAAATTAACAAAAGTTATTAACGAACTACAAAATACAATTCAACGAATTCAGGCACCGAATATGAAGGCTATTCAAAAATTATATCTAGCTAAAGAAAAGTTGCAAGAAACTAATGAAGAATTTGAACAACTCCGAAAAAAAGCAAAAAAAGCAAAAACACAATTTGAAAAAGTCAAAAAAGAAAGATATGATAGGTTTACGACGTGTTTTGAACATGTTTCTAATGAAATAGATTCAATTTATAAGGTGATAAAGAATTAAAGTTAATCTATTATTTAATTTTTTTAGCTATTTTAAAGTAAATTTATATACAAAATATTTTTTTTTACTTTTTAACCAACAATTCTTAATTGCATTTTACTTAAAAAAAAAAATATTTAATCTTTTTATTTATTATAGAGTTTAGCAAAAAATCAATCTGCTCAAGCTTTTCTTGGACCAGAAAATCCTGAAGAACCTTATTTAGATGGTATTAATTATAATTGTGTTGCTCCTGGAAAACGTTTCCAACCAATGTCTAATCTTTCTGGAGGTGAAAAGACCGTAGCGGCGCTCGCTTTATTATTTGCTATTCATAGGTAAATTCATGAATATATTTATTGATATGTAACAATAATTCTAAACATGTAAAATATTAATTTTTTAATTATTTCAATTTTTTTAAGTTATCAACCAGCACCATTCTTTGTATTAGATGAAATCGATGCTGCTTTGGATAACACAAACATTGGCAAAGTTGCAAGCTATATCAGAAACAAAACAAATTCTCTTCAAACAATTGTTATATCATTGAAAGAGGAATTTTACTCTCATGCTGATGCACTTATTGGAATTTGTCCTGATGTAAGTAAATTTTTTATTTTAATTGTAATTTTTTAAATAAAAATTTATTTTATTTATTAATAAAATATTCTTATGGATTTTTATTTACAGGTTGGCGAATGCTTAGAAAGTAAAGTCTTAACGTTAGATTTAACAACATTCCCAACGCATGTTAGTTAATCAATAATTTAAATTAATTTATAAATTTTTCTACAATCATGCTAAAAATATTTTTTTGTTAAATCAAGTTTGAAATTTTACAAATTTTGATGACTTCATTATATATACGTAAAAAAATATAAAAGTGGTTTTAGTAGACAAAGATAATGGCGCGAGAGAGTGATTGACATATATTCATAGAAATTTTAATAATAATTAGTATAGACAAAAATTATTTAAGAATTTGCTAAGTTATTTTTACAAAGAAAAAAATGTAAAAACTCATTTATAATATAGTGAGACTCTGGTTAAAAATACATTATGTTCGTTCATTCTTCTATTTTTTACAACTGTAAAATTACATTTATAATAAAAGTTATAAGAAATTTTTGTTTTTATATTCATGTCTATTGTTTAATATTTTTTTTTATATTTTAAAAATAACTATAAAAGAATTAGAACTTCATTAAAAAAGATAAGTAATGGAAAATATAATCATAAAATTTCAGATTGATGAAAAGAATTAAATATTTTTAAATTAAATAACTAAGGTTTCAAAATAATTATTGTGTGAGATGATCAAAATTAGTCAAATAATTTAAAAGACGTTCATGTAAAATTGTAAGGAAATATGTAAATTTTAAAAAATTATAAAAGAAAAAATTTGTATATATTTGCATATTTTCATACTGTTGAAGTATTCAATAAAATAAGTATTATGAAATACATGGTTAAATGTTTTACTATTTAAGTTATATCATAAATAAAAAAAAAAAATCGATTTGCAATTAATATTTTAATTAACTATACTTCGAGTAAAAAAATATGTATACTTATATAAAATTATTAAAATATAATTACAAAACAATTTTTCTTTTTACTGCAAATAATGGATTATTAATACAATTTTTCGTAAACCATTTTTTAATTATTTATTAAATAATAAAAATATTTATTTTATTTATTAATATTTACTAACAGATTATATTCCAATTTTTTTGGAATATGCAAAAAAGTTTCAATTTCTTTTCTTGGAATTTTGTTCGAATAATAACGATCATTTCCTAGTTTTTTATTGGCTGATGAAAAAAAAACTAGTAGAATTAGTTGACAAGAGGTCGCGAATTCACACTTTTCAGTTAAAATTTAAGCCAAGTTCGAACTACTATTTCTTTTTTCAAATACATCTGAAAAATTTCTTAATGTCAGTGAACTGATCGCGCAAAAAAATTGTTTAGACAACAATATTTAATGTTAAAAAATGACGGTTTTTGTACAATTAGAGTTAGAAAATTTTAAGGGATACAAGTACAAAACTTGTATCAATTGGATGCAAATTTCATCGATAATTGGACCTAATGGAGCAGGTAAGAAATAAATGATTTTAAATTATAACTGAACCTTTCCACGTATTATCTGATTATGAAGTTTAAGTTAAAAATTTTTTGAATATTTTATATTTTTTAGGGAAGTCGTCTTTACTAGATGCAATTGAATTCGTATTTTGCTTTCCACAATATTCTAAAATGTCCGCTCAATGTCTTAAAGAAATTATATGTAACAAAGAGTCAGATAATTTTGAAAATTCGAGGTAAAAGTGAATAACATGAATAATGAAATAATTTTTTTTTAATTTTAATTTTTCAATTTGTATTAATAACTGTTGTTCGGTGCAAATTTAATTATGTTCTAAGATTTTATTTTTTGAAGCACTCGCAATTTTTTTAATTAACCGTTAAAATTAAGATTAAATATTGATAAAAATTACAATATTGTATATTTAATTTATTAAGATCAATAATATATATTGAATAATTGAAACAATTGAATTTTATTTGTCCCAATTAAATAATTAAATTTATTTGAAATTATTACAATTTTATTTTATATTTTTAGTTCAAGGGTTCGATTTTTATTAAATTTAAATAGCGAAAACGTACTTTTTCAACGATCAGTCTTTTACGATGAATCGGTTCAAAAATATTCGATTAATGACATGGTAAGCTTACAATTTACGTGATTTCAATTAACAATAATATTTTTCTAAAGAAAAATTTGTTATCGAAATTTAGGATGTAAGTGTTAAAGAATATAAAAAACGCTTGCTAGCATGTAATATAAATTATAAAGCCAATAATTTTTTGGTTCATCAAAATTGTATAGAAGATATTGCATTAAAAAATGCAAAGGAAAGATGTGAAATTTTTGAACGTATATGTAATTCTATCAGTTTCAAAAGAGATTATGACAGGTTCATTTTCTTATTTATTTTTTTAAAATTAAAATTTTTTTTTTATATTTATATCATATTTTGTATAGTTTAAGCAAAGAATTGAGGCTAACTGCATTTGAAGTACACGAGTTAAAAAAAGAAAGAACATTTTATTCTAAACAAAAACAAAAACTTTTAAAAGCGACTAAAGAAACTCAAAAATATCAAAAATTACGCCAAAAACTTGTTCGTTAATTTTTTTTTTAATTCTTATCGCTAATGCAACTAATTGCTTTTAAATTTATTTGTTTATTTTTATCGTAGAACAAAATTGAACTAGATTATTATTTCGCAAAATTTTATGAAATCGACCAAACTATTTATGAACAGCTTCAATTAAAAAGCGAACTTCAAATAAAAATAAAAGTAACTAAAAAATTGATGGAATCTTCAAAAATTGATAAAACATCGTTAAAAAATAAACTTATTGAACAAGAAATTCAACTTGAAAAATTCAACGATGATTCAACAACTATTCGAACTAAGTTTTCGAATTATTCAACAGATATGTTAAAGTTTTCACAAGAAATTTCAAGTTGCGAAGATAATATTCTGAAAGTTGAAAATAATTTTCGTAAAGCAAAAGAAATTCATTTAGCGCACAAAAAAATTATAGACGATCTTGAGCATCAGTATCGTGAAGTTGAGGAAGCTAAAGAAAATTATGAAAAATCTCAGTCTCAGAACTGTTCTCTTCAATTAGCAGATGAACAGGTATTTTATAAAAACTGTTAAGAATATATTTTTAAAATTATGTAATTATTTAAAATGATAGTTTAAATTAGAATTGATTATCATTTGAAAACAATCCTTTTTGTAAATTGTACAATATTTAATGCTAAAATTATGCGAGTTTTTACAACATTGATATTATCGACTATTATTTAGAGAAAATTTAGAATTTCGAAATTATACATTATGTCATTTATTGCAGTATGAGGAATATCTAAAATTAAAGGCGAAAGCGCAACAGAAATTTGTCAAAGAAATTAATTTACTTGATTCCATCGAAAGAGAATGTACTTCTCTAAAGGATAGTATAGAAGACCATGAAAGAAGAAAAAACTTACTTATTCAAGAAATAGAGAAAGAAAAATTAGAAATTAATAGTACAAGCTTATCATTAGAAAGAATTGATAAAAATATTAAAGAAACAATTTTAGATGAAAAAAATTTTATTGACGTCATAAATTTCTTACAAATTGAAATGGAGGACATGGTGCAAATGGAGACAAATTTAATATTAGATATCGAAAAAATAGAAAGAATAATTGATGAAAATAAATTAACAAAAGAAGAAAATAGAAAAGCTGAAAGAAAAAGGGAAATTTTAGAAAAATTAACAATCAATTTCCAAGGAGTTGTAAATATTTTTATAAATGAATTTTTTGAATATCTATTATGTTATTATATATTCTACGGTATTAAAATTAAAAAATTTTTTTAGTATAATCGTCTAAAGAATTTGTGTAGCGTGAATAATGAAGTTTATCAAGTAGCAATCACAAAAATCATGGGGAGTAGAATGGATAATATAGTTGTTGATAACACACTTACTGCAAGAAAATGTATTGGATTTTTAAAAGAACAATATAAAGGAAATAAATTTTCAGCAGTTGAAACATTTTTACCTGTAGATAATATAGAAGCTAAACCATACGAGGAAGTACTAAGGTAATATATATTTTTATTGTATTACTAATTTTATGTTACAAAACATATTACGAATAATGTTTGTTTTAAAGAAAAATTCAAAATGAGCGAAATGCAATACTGGCTTTAGATATAATGGTTGTTCCATCGGATGATATTAAACGCATTTTACAAAATGTCTTAAAAAATGTAATTATTTGTGAAACTGACTTTGAAGCTTCTGACCTATGTTATCGAAAAAAAATAGATGTAAATATTTTTAATTTTTAACATAATTATCATTATGCTTTAAAGTATTATTATTATTTTAAACGATTTCAGTGCGTTTCATTAAATGGCACTTATTATAAAAAAGATGGAACATTTTCGGGTGGATTAGCTAGTCTTTTACAAAAATCTAAACAGTGGAATTATGATGAAATAGAAAATCTAAAAACTGAAAGAGTAAGTTCATAATCAATTATTTAATTTTTCAAAAAAATAAGTAATATATATAATTTGGCTTTATTTTTTTTTTAAATTTAACCTTTAATTTATTTCAAGCTTACATTTTTTATTTTATAACATGATTTATTTCTTGCCTTAAATATTTTATACTTTGAACACAATTTTTAACACATGTAATAATATTTTTAAAAACAGCTACAGAAAATTAGCAAATTAAGAGAACTACAAGTGGAATATAATACAAAAAAAGAAAACAAATATATTTTAGAAATTAAATTAGCGGGACTTCAAGAGCGATTGAAAACGTACTTAAAACCATTATTGGAGGTAAAAGCTTATTTTTTAAAAATATTGTATAAACATTACTTGAAAATATCTTAAAAATATGTATTTTATTTCAAAACGCAGAAACAACAGCATTTATTAGACATTAAGGAAAAGGAATTAAAAAAAAAAGTAGAAATGCTTAATAATCTTAAAAATGATGTAAGATTTTATTTTTGTATTTAATTTTTTTAACAAATTTAATTGCAAATAAAATATAATTAAATATATATTATATTATATATATCAATTTTTTAGTCTCGAATAAAAGAATTGTTAAGAATTTTAGATGATAAAAATAGTCAATTAGAAAAATTAGAAGAGAAAAGAAATGAAATAGAAGATGAAGTATTTGCAAATTTTTGTAAATCTCTTCGCCTTAATAATATACGTCAATATGAACAAGGAGATTTTAAGTAATTATATATATTTTTTTTATTACGTTTACATTCAAAAAAATAAATAATATTTTTCTTAAAACATAATCAATTGTTGTAATAGGAGATACAAGGAACGATATGATCGTAAAAAAGAATATGACTATCATTTAGACAAGATTAAAAATGAAATTGAGTGTGAAAAGAGTCGTGATACAAAAAGTATTAATTTTTTCAATATATAATTGTTATTAATAATATATTGTATAAAATGTTATTTTTGTATTTTAATTTTTCATGTAGCGATTATTAAGCAATTAAAAGTTCGTTTGAATGAATTAAGAGAAAAGCATGAAAATTTAAAAAAAAAGAAGAATAAATTAAAAAAGATGATCGATCAAAATACATTGAATAATATTGCTAAAGAAGAAAATGAAATAAAAAAAAAAATTGAACAAAGTAAAAAAGAATTGAAATTAGAAGAACGTAAATACGAGTTAATGAAAAAAGATTTAAAACTACTGAATTCAACATTAACTACTGTAGAAATAAAAATTCATAAACTTGAAGTTGAAAAACATCAGTTATTTGTGGATTGCAAAGTCTTTCATTTATTTGAATAGTATTTTAATACTTTTCATTTTTAAAACAATATTACTATTTTTTTTTTTCTTTTTAGGAAAATAATATTGAAATCCCATTGCATATAGGAACAATCGAAGAAGTGATCTTACGGATTTCGATAAGCAAATCGGAAACTAGTCAGAGTAGCTCAGAACAATCAGATGAAAATTCTGAACTTAAAGAAAAAAATGTTAAAATTGATTATACAAAACTGTCAGATTCAATTAAAAATTTAGATTCAGTAGAATTAAGTAATCAAATACAAATTTTAAAGGATAAACTAACTTCTATTCGTGAAGAATTACAAGAGATTAATCCAGATGATAAGGTTTGAAAATTATTAATTGTTATTAAAACAATTATTTTCATATAATAAGCTACTTGTTGTGTATTTTTTATTTAGTGGGAAGAAAATTTAAAATTAATCTTACAAAAACAAGAAACCTTAAATGATGCATATAACAAAAAATGTAAAACACTTAAAGACATAGAAAAGGAATTCGATAAAGTGAAAAATAAACGATGTCAAGTATTTAATGAATTTTTTAATTCTGTTAAAAATAATATAGACAACATATTTAAAGTAAAAATTATCTCAAATTATATTTTAATACGATACAAATCAACTATAAATATAAATGAAAACATATTTTTATTAATAATATTTAATGAAGGCTCTCTATAGAAATGAAGCAGCACTGGCGTACATTGATGTAAAAAATCCAGATGAACCTTATTTGGATGGAATAAACTTTAATTGTATTATTCCAAAGAAAAGATTCGTTCCCATGGAAAATCTTTCGGGCGGTGAAAAAACAATGTCAGCAATGGCTTTATTATTAGCTATATATAGGTAAATATTTCAGTGACATTTTATAAGATTTTGTTTTAATTATTATTTATATTAATTTTAGTGTTAAACCTGCTCCATTTTTAATATTTGATGAAATAGATGCTGCTTTGGATTATGCAAATATCAAAAATATTGTTAAATATTTTTTGCAAATAAAATCATCGACTCAAATTATTATTATTAGCCATCATTATGCACTTTCTGCTTGTGCAGATGCTATCATTGGCATAAATATTTGTGTGCGTATATTATCATTTATTATGTAAGTGATTTTAAATGACATCAATTATTAATTTTACAGATTCGCACTAATTCCAGCTATGCTGTACACGTGAAACTTGATAGATATCAAAAAAAAATTCTTAAAGAAAAATGCATCAAAAATACATTAACAGAAAAAGTTTCATTCTTTCAGGCGGTAAAAGAAAGAGGTTTAAATACACCATAAAATAAGAATGTTTAAAATTTGTAGTAAAATTGTAAGCATCAATTTAAAACTTGTATTTTGTTATCATATTTGTACAATTAATGTTTGTAGGTATGTAATTTAAAATATTAAATTTAAAATGAATTAAAAAGAAAAAAATTAATTTTTTTTTAATAAATGATGAATGCTTCGACATCAAATAAATAATAGACACATTTATAAACAATTTAAATTTAATTTATTGAATTTTATGTTCAACCAAAAAATTATATGATGCAAATTAAAAAAAAAGAAAAAAAAAAAAAAAAAAAAAAAATTTATTACGTCCAGCATTTACGCGAATTTGTGTACACAAAAAGCGATTTTATATGTATAAAATTAATCGGTATTTAAGTAAGTTATATCACACTATTTACAACACGCAAAAGAAGTCGAATCCACGAGACTAGCTAAATTTTTATAAAGCGCACATATGTAATAACGTACGGAGAGATCGTTATAATTTGTCGCATCGTCACCCAGAGCACATCTTTCTCTATCTTTACGGCAAGATCGTATGTCCTATTTCAAATCGGCACGCATATGTTTTCTTAAGGACGCGCAAGAGCCGCATACTCGTGTTCGCTTACATAGTCACGCAAAATGATAATTAAAATGGCAGCAACTTTCTTTTCGCGCGAGCGACTTACACGCGGACTTAACGAGATGAAATTGCGACATAAAACTGCACTAGTAGTTCTGTACGATTAGCGAATCGTTACGCGCGAGCGCGTAGCCTCATTTTTTTTTTTTATACGTAAGTGTGAGCTGATCGAATACCGTTTAAATATTAAAATTTAATGGCAAAGAACATTTATCGATGATCTACTTATTGATTTTAAGACTTTTTTGTTCTTTGATCTTAAAATTTTCTCAATTTTGTCTTATATTCTATTCGAAAACAAAAAATTCCTTGGGTAGTAAATAAGGTAGTTTAATTTTTTTTTATACCAGTTTTGAATAATTATTACTGACTTAACTCAATGAAAAAGAAAAAAAATTATGTTTTTCATAAAATATTTGAAAAATTGAAAAATTTCAAAAAATACATATCGTAAAAACAGTGAATCGTAAAAACGGCACATTTTAAATTCAGTACGCAAAGCAATAATAATTTCTGTAATCTAGGTATCTGCACTTTGTTCGTACGTATATATAGGTACATCTTGATAACATTTATTTAGCAAAGATCGGTACAAGGGGCGTGACATCGTTCAGCTATCTTCGCACCCCGTTGCTTCCACTTAATATTAACGTACTTGAAAAGCTAGCTCGTAAATCCCACTGCCCTCCTTTCTAATGATTTACCACCGACAAAGAATGGGAATAATTCTGATTTATTGCGATGCCTCTCTATGTTACGTTAAAGTCTCTTCCTCTCTCTCTTTTTCTCTCCGAGAAACTATGCATCAGAAGCTACTTAGAAACAAAATTTTTTTACAGTTACATATGCGCAAGATATGTTTTATTTATTTTAAATCGTTTTTATGCGAATAGCGTTTAACTATCGATGAGCAGATTCAATTGGTTACTCGAAAACAATCGATACGCTTGCAGCAAAGACGATAAAAACGTATCACGGAAATTTTAAGTATTATATACTCTCCCTATTAAGTTAAAAAATTAAGAGAAATGCTAATGCAACATTTGCAAAAAGAAAATTTTATTTGTAATTTTCGCTTAATTTTTTATTCAACTATACAACTTCATTCTGATTCAAATAATAAAAATTACTAACTATGCACTCGTAATTAAATTTCTTTTCTTTAATTTCCTTAGCTTTGAAAAAATTCACTAAACTAAAACGATAAATTTTTTATTTTATGCGTATCTCATCGCGCAACATTAACAAATATGCATCGAAATATATCGTCGACATCTACAGTAGCGCGAGTATACAGCGAGACGACGAGGTCCGATTTTCGCGGAATTGCTAAGCGATGGCAGTACACACACACACACACACACACATCCGGCAAAAAGAGAAGAGATTAAGGGAAGAAGGCTGAAAGAGTAGAGGACACTTGGCGATATATCTCGACAACATCGGCATCTGGTCTCATCTCGCGGAAGAGAAAGAGAAAAAGAAAAAGAGAAAGAGAGAGAGAGAGAGAGAGAGAGTAAGCCCTTGTGTCGTGGTTACGTTCGCGATGTAAGCACGCCGAAGAAGCAAAAGAAATTAGGGTCACACGGAAGAACAAAGACTATTTTATAGCCGTCTCTATGAGCGACGACGAAGATTAAGTTGCGTACGCGCGTGCGTTTATGATACTAGATATTTATACGAATGCCTACGCAGATCGTCGACTTTATTGTTATTGATCTATCGATAGCAAGATTTAGTGGTTCTTAATTATTTAACGATCGACAGGACATTTATTGACACTTGTATCATAGGAGTTGTCACTCGTGGCGTTTGTATGGAAAAGATTTAGTAGAGGCGTTTAACTTTGCAATGTATACGATTAAAAGGGATCTGTAAAAAATATTTTAATCATTAGTTGCACGATGCAAATAATTGCAGTTTACACATAAAATTAAAAAAAAAAAAAAAAAAAAAAAAAACAAAACCACGTAAAAAAGTATAAAGTATAAGATAATTGATAATTTCAAATATTATTTACATAATATTACAATTTAATTTATTTACTTTAATTTTTAATTTTTTTTTTTTTAAACGATTGCTTGTAATTTTTTCTATCATTGTTGATTTTTATATTATTTTTTGTATAAGAAATTTATTATTTTTTATTGTTTTCAGATTTAATATTTTCATCTGTATTATATGATGTAGAGCACATTTTTCAGGACATTAATTTATGCAACGATATCATATAATTTCATAAAAAAGAAAATAATGAAAAAATAAGAAATCTTTTAATTTTAATTTATTATCAACTTAATCAAGAAAAAGATAGAATAGAATTTCAAAATTTTCATCGTTATCTTATATGTTTGTTAATCAATTTATCATTATAATCCAACGCATTTCGTTCAAAACGTATAACGACGATGCATTCAAAATAAGAATAAATAAATAAAAAAACGGCAATAAAAATCCCTTTCTCCGGCATAAAAAGTCAAGAGATAAGAGAAGGGGAAAAAGCTCCGATACGGTTAACGTATCCAAGGCGCCACGCGGAAGGAGAAGAAGAAACGAAAGAAAAACCACGATGGTGGGTTTGCTCGAGGGCTTTTCACGAAGGATGACGACGACTACGATTACTACGACGATGACTTTATCCCCCTCGTCAGCCCCGCGACGGTCTTTCGCTCGCGGATAAACGATTGCACGCGCGGACTCGTGAGCCTAGTCGCCCTCAGCCTTCGACACGAGTGCTTCGAAGAGCTTGGGCAACTTTGGATACTTTTGCCGGTTTAAGCACCTTGTCTGGTATACAACACGGTTTATTTATATTTCTTTTTTTTTTTTCATTTTTGGCGCTGATGGAGAGCTTGTTTTTTTTTTTTTTAATGTATTTTTTTATTTGCGACTTTATTTTGCAAAATTTTTTTTTTTAACGTCAAACTTTGTTCTAAATTTTTTGCCAAATTTGTAAACCTATAATTTAAGCGAAAAAGCTTTTGAACAAAGTATCTTTTTGACTATCCATTTTATTATTATTTTGTTAAACATTTAAAATCTTTTAATTCAAATATTGAACATTTATTTACAATGAAAACAATTCTTTCCACGCATTTTTTTTTTTCTAATTCTGTATAGAAAATCACATAATCGTTTAAAACATCATTGATTGTACTAAAAATTCGATTCTTCGTTCAAACCCGTAGACGGCAAAAGGAAAGGCACGTCAAGCGTCGATAAACCACAAAATTGAAAAATTCGCCGATGTGAAAAGGAAAACGTGAATACAGCGAGATGAGACGAGGTGGCCACCTGTTGCTCGTAATCCTCGGGATATCGCTGCTCGCGCGATATTTGGCGGCCCTAGAGGAGGATAGCTCGAACGCGTCTCGAGCGGCAAAAGTCAAACGGCAACGACCCCGACCGAATCAACAATCCGAGGGTAACGGCGAATACAATGAATACGAAGAGTACGACGTTTACGAGGAATACGAGGAGAACAATGAAAATCTTCGAGGTTTTGTTTTTTTTTTTTTTAATACTTATTCTTGTTTTTTTCTTACTTTGTTTATTAGCTTATTTTGGTTAAATATAATAAAATGAAGAGGCTAATCATAGAATTAACACTTTAATAACTTGGAAAAATATTTAATGATTATTAAAAAAATATTTATTGTTTTTGTGAAGTTGTGGAAAAATTAAATTATTAATAGGTCCATGGAAATTTAATAGCATTGAGATAAAAAGAATTTTAAAATTTGAAGTATTCTTAGAGTAAATTTTATTTAGTAAGACGCGATAATAGTTAAACGGCTTAAAATAGATAGTGCGAATAATGTGTATTATATTGGCACTCACGATTATTATCTTTATGTCATCTGATACGATGAACATTAATTCAACCTCATTTTTGTCGCTTTGATTTGTATACTTATAGTAATGTATATTGCAGTAGTTTGTGGAAATATTTTATTCAATTTTTATTATGTTTAACAATTTTTTTTATTATTATTATTACTTTCATTATTTTCGTTAAAATTAAATGTAAATTACATGGATATTGCATGATGCATGGCATAATAAAGTAGAAAAAATTGTTCGTGTATATGAAAGAGCTTCTTGCAAAGTAAAAATTAATTTATAAATAAAAATTTGTTTCGAAATAATTGTAATCGAGAATTAAAATTGTATAGCTGAAAATATTAGCGTAAAAATGAAATATTTCGATAACAAATTAATCTCATTATCTACAATTATAATTAAAATGTTTCCTAAAAATGTGTATATTGTAAAGGAAGTAAGTAAATTGAATCGTTTTATAAAAAGCGTAAAGTCGTTAGCGTATTATTGAATAAAAGAAGATTCTTTTCATTTAAGGCATAGGTGTATGTGTATAATACATTATTCTAGCGCATTAAATCTTCCGCGAAATTTGCAAGAGTTGGGGCTACGCGATTCTGTACATTAAACGATTGGAATCCGGGTCAGTTTATATATATATATATCACTTATTAATACAACAATGAAATGAGGTTATTGAACAAATGCAACGAGCGGCAGGAACTTATTTATTTCGATCGTTTTTCATTGTTTTATTTTATTACGCGACCACGACGTACAGTGGATAAGTCGCTTGTGCTTAAGCCGTGCCGGAAGTCTACAGTTTTCTTTCTCTTTCAATAACCCACATAAAGGAATTGATTAATAGATCCTTTTAATTATGGTAACGCGTTTACGATTCAATGTATACGTAGTATAATTATTGGTCAATGAAAATTTTATTATATGTGTAAATAACGTGATAATCCTTTTTTTTTTTTTTTTTAATGTTTGAGGCTTAATTATTCATATCGATTTTTAAACTTTTGCCTTAGTATATTTTATTTGTTTTCAAAAGTTAAACTGACTTTTATGATGTCAAATATTGTTTATATTTATTTTTAAAATCTTTATTATTAACTTTACATTATAGCATGTACTTAGTATTGTATATGTACTTTATATGAGTGTATTATGATATTTAATAGAAGTTGGCAATTGAAAATATAAATAAAATAATAATAAAATATTTATTTTAGAAACAACAAAAGAATCTGTACCGGTAACTTCAACTTTAAATTCCCTACGGACTGATGTCTATAGTAAGAATATAATTACTGCTTACTTTTTATCTGCCAAAGTTGTACCTTTTATTTTAATAAGGTTAAATAAAATTTTATAGGTCGTAGTAGAAGTTCTACGGAAACTACCGCAAGCTATCCTTCATCTACGTCAAGAATTTACACGACTCCTCGATCGGCACCGCTTAATTTCACGCGAATGAATCATACTGCACAAGGTATATTTCAAAAGCCTGATATTAATTCTATTTTAAATATCAACATAGATAATTGTTGCATAAAATTTACTATTTTTAAAGTAAAATACAAAAAATGTATTATAAAGAGGCTTTAGTTTATTTATATATTAATTTTCTCCATTTATTTAGAAAATCAGAATGCCCCTTGCGAAGTCGACGGATCGTATCGTAGGTCTGGGGAATATTGGCGACCTTCTAATTGTACTATATGTAGATGCCTTAGAGGTCAAGTCGATTGTACTCGTATACCTTCGTGTAATACGAGTAAGATAGTAAAAATTAATTTATCAATTTTTTTATTAAAAATAATTTACTTTTTATTAAAAATTCACAAATTCATTTAAAATTATAGCTACGCCGGACCCGGTAACAGTTCGTTACAATAGCACTCAAAAACCGGTAAAAGTATGAAACATAGTAATTTAGTTTTGTCACCTCTAATAATATTTTATAATATAAGTTATTTGCAATATATTGCAGCAGACATCTGAGATCGATTTGGGCGAAAGTCATCAAGTGAAATCTTTCACTACTAATAATGTGGAAGTGAGATACATGTTCTTATTTGCGAGGCAGTGATTATTTAAAAGAGTATAATTATTACAACGTATTTTTTATTGATTATTTAAAAAATTTTTTTTTATCATGCTTCGCATTTCTAAATAGTTAATTTTAGGATTCTAATTGATATAATTTAATTGCAGGGTTCAATTCCTGGTCCAGTACCGGACGTGAGTATATTATTTTAAAATTATACTATGATAACAAATTGTAAGAAAAATATTAAAAAAATATAATTGAACCAATGTGGTATTTTATTTCAGATTTCAATGTACTATCATCAGTTAGCCTTAGCACAAGCAGCAAGTTCTGAAAAAGGACCAAATCCTATAATATACCCAGAACCTTATGTTCAAGTTGGTCCTCGAGGACCACCTGGTAAAATACTATTTTATTAACGATTTTAAGTTTATTAATTTATATGCTATATGACAAATATATTTTAAGGACCTCCTGGACCTTCTGGTCCAATGGGTTTTACGGGACCCAGAGGTGAAGTTGGAGAACCAGGACCACCTGGACCTTCAGGCTCACCTGGAGCTCGTGGATTACCTGGACTACCTGGAAATGACGTAATTACATTTTCACCTTAATAATATTTCAAGTTTTGATCTATAATGAAAAATTATTCATTATTATATATAGGGTGAACCAGGCGAAGACGGTGAAGTAGGTCAACCGGGTCCACATGGCCCGTCAGGTCCACGTGGAGCACCAGGACTTCCAGGTTTGCCAGGAGCAAAAGGTCACAAAGGTATACCGGGAGTAGATGGATTGAAAGGAAATCCTGGCAGTCCTGGTGAAAAAGGTGCTCCAGGAATACCAGGTGCTGTTGGACCTCCGGGACCTGTAGTAAGTAATATTGTGCACGTATTAAGTTATTTTGGTATTAATTGTTTAAATTCAGATGTAAAATTTACCTTTTTATTAACAAACTATTTTGATAAATCTTTGTATTTTTATCAGGGACCTATTGGTGCAAGGGGCGAAAGAGGTAGGGACGGTTTACCTGGTCCACCTGGTACAAGAGGTGCTGACGGATTGCTTGGAGCTATTGGTCCACCAGTTAGTTTTTTTTATTCATATAATTTACAAAAATTTTAGTTTACATTAATTGTTATGTTAAGCTTATAAAATGATTTATGATACAAAAGTAAGACAGATCAAATTAATTATACGTTTAAATTGTTATTGTTCATAAAAATATTGTTTAATTTAAAAATATATATAGAGCTAAAAATAATATTTCATTTCTTTTTTTATTTGAAATCAGGGTCCAATAGGAAAACCCGGTCCTCCGGGTTTTCCAGGAATTCGAGGAATGAAAGGCGATCAAGGTTTTCAAGGATCCAAAGGAAATCAAGGTTTACAAGGACTACGAGGTTAGAAATATATTTTCCAGAAAAATGACATCACTTTCAAAAATATTCAAGTTAGATAAAAATGGAAAATTAATATTTTATCTATAGTTTTTAAAGTATCAATCAATTTTTAGTATACATTACGCGTGCATCGTTTACACATTTTACCTCTTACGACTTAAAATTTATGAAACAATTGACAAAGACGCATTCTACTATTTATTTTTATGGCTTCAAATTACTTGCGGAGTATTCAAATACTAAATTTCAGAAAATGTAGGTCTCTCGTCTATTGACCGAATGATTCACATAGTTTGTTCTTTATTAGGACGAAGACATTTTTATAACATACTTCTAGTTTTCGACATTTATGAAGACGAGGAAGAAAAAAAAATATTTCATAGTTTGCACTTAGTAAAACTAAATTTTATTTTTCTATTCGATATAATACAAAACAATATAAGTATTTTCATATATAGTTAATTAAAAAGTTGCTTATAGTAATCTGATAAATAATTTTTTATTTTAAAAAATGCTATAAAATAAAATAAAGAAGATATTTTTATTTTTATAAATAAAACTATATATTTGAAACATTAAAGGTAAAAAAAAGTTTCAATTAACTTACTACTTAAAATTTATTCGTGTTCACAAAATATTTTTACCCTTTGACCATAGGTGATATCGGTAGAACGGGTGCACCAGGAGAGCCAGGACCACCAGGGCTGCCAGGTAAAGAGGGTCCACGTGGTGAAAAAGGCACCGCAGGAACAAATGGTTTGATAGGACAGCCAGGATTCCCCGGAATTCGAGGACTACCTGGTACTCCAGGAAGTTCTGGATCACCTGGAATCGAGGGATTGCCTGTAAGTAAAAATAATTTATTTTTGTTGAATAAATAATAAATAATTTATATAATAAAGTTAAAATAATAAATAATTCATAAATATAAATAAATTAAATAAGTTATACAAAAAAATTTCATTAAGGAATGTTACTATGTTTAGTTTAACGATTTATTTAAGAGGTATTACGTAATAAGCGTAAATAATAATAAGTGCGTGCATTATTGAATGTACAGTAATCACTTTGCACTTAAACGCCACTATTAATCATATTTTACGATCCACTTTGATCGCGTTTTTCTTTTCCAACATGAGCGTATCTGTTTGTTTTGTGAATTACGCAGTATATTTCTTTGTAAGTAAAAACTTTAAGAACTGTGTGAGTGTTGTGTTATTTAATGTATCAATTTTTAAAAAAATTATATTTTTTTATTCAAAGGAAAAATATAATGTTATTATTTTTAATGCTAAGAATTTAAAAAACAGATACGATTGATAAAAAAAAAAAAATTTTTTTACGGCTTTATTCAAGTTTATTACTTTAAAAACAATGTTTAACTTCAAAAGCATTGCACTAACTAAATAAATTGTTTAAAACGAAGATTATGTATAACAAAACATAAATACAAGAATTTTAGATTTTGATAATCTTTTTTTATTACAGGGTGCTCCTGGAGAAAAAGGAGCTCGAGGTGATATGGGTCCGAAAGGCGAAGCTGGTTTTCCAGGACCACGTGGTCAACCCGGTCCACCAGGGAGTGAGGGAAAAAAAGGCAAAAGAGGAATCAGCGGCCCTGTGGGTGCACCTGGTCCTGCTGGAGAGCGTGGCAGTGCTGGACCCAGAGGATTGCCTGGTGCTGATGGCGCTCCTGGGCCTAAAGGTAAATCAATTATTTATTAATTTTGACCTTCTTTTTAGATATTTTTTATATTTTAGTAAATATCTATGAATTGAAATATTTTTTTAATAAAGATAATACGCATTAGGTCAGCAAGGTGAACATGGACCGATTGGGCCTATGGGACCAAAGGGAGCAATGGGCGATGTCGGACGTTCAGGACCACAAGGACCACAGGTAGAAAATTTGATTAAAAATATTATTTATTGACGAATTTTTTATGTAACGTAGGTTCAGTACGAAACGAAACTTGTTTTAAAAATAAAAAATTGACTTGGAAGAAATATTTTATTTTTATTAATATTTGTAATATTCTTAATATTTAATTTGCAGGGTCTCCGAGGCTTGCCAGGCAGATCAGGAAATCCAGGTAAACCAGGTAATAACGGAGATCGAGGTGCTGCAGGTGCAGATGGTAAACCTGGAGAACAAGGTATTCAAGGACCTCCAGGACCTATTGGACCAGCGGGCCCACCTGGAGAAAAAGGATTTCCTGTAAAATAATTTCTAAGCTATTGTATTTTCGAAATATTATAGTAAAAAATACAGTTTTCAATAATTTCTTAATCATTTTTAGGGAGAACCAGGTGAAGATGGTGAACAAGGGCTACCGGGTCCTCCAGGTCTCGATGGTCAACCTGTAAGATGCTATTTTATTTTTATTAAAAATTATAATAAAAGTATTCTTTCTTACATACATAGGATATGAATAAAAAATTTGAAGAAAAAAACGTCGACAAGAGCTTTTAAGACATTTTATTGAATAAAAATTAAATTATTGTAGTATAATTTAAGTGTAGTATAATAAAGTAGTGATCAATTTTTTTTTTTTTATTTAATACAATCAGGGAGCAAGAGGGAAACCAGGTCTTCCAGGACCAGACGGTCCAAAAGGAGACCGGGGATCTGAAGGTCCAATGGGTCCAAAAGGTCATCGAGGTTTTAATGGGTTGCAAGGTGCACCTGGCCAGCCAGGTGCTCCAGGCGAGAAAGGTACTATAGGTCCAGTTGGTCCGCCGGGAAAAGATGGTGATTCAGGATTGCGAGGATCTCCGGGTCGTGATGGTAATCCTGGTCCACCTGGACATACTGGCAATCCTGGACCTCGTGGACCACCTGGCGAAGATGGCAGGCATGGCCCGCCTGGGCCTCCAGGTCCACCTGGACCTCCAGGACCACCCGGTGAAATAGCTTATGGTTACGATGCTGCATCACTTGCTGCTTTATTTAGTAAATTTTTTATTTTTTTGTTATGTATAAAAATAATAATAAAAAAATGTTATGTTAAAAATTTAGTCAAAATCTATTTGGTTTATAAAATTCAAATTTATTGTATAAATATTAATTAAATAAATTTTGATTCATTTTATAAATTTAATTTTCAAGTTATTAAAAATGTTTAATGAATTTAAATGAAATTAACTTTCTATCTCTACAATTTGATGTTAATAGATCAAGGGCAAAGTAAAGGACCAGATCCTACAGTTTCTTCGGATGATCCTCCAAGAATGTTTAGCAACCCGATGAACGACGAGGAACGAAAAGATGTTTTATCAAAACTTTATGATCAAGTCAAGACCTCTTTACAAAAAATTGTAAAACCTAATGGGGAAAAAGATTCACCGGCTACGACTTGCAAGGAACTTTTTGCATCTCATCCAGAAAAACAAAGCGGTAATGAATTATTTTATTATGATTTGT
This sequence comes from Chalcis sispes, assembly GCA_949987625.1. Lineage (NCBI taxonomy): Eukaryota > Metazoa > Arthropoda > Insecta > Hymenoptera > Chalcididae > Chalcis > Chalcis sispes. The sequence continues at coordinate 77,107,445 of OX465094.1, forward strand.
AAAATAATTGTTCTTTCATTTTTATTAATTTATAAATTTATATTAATATATTTATATTAATTTTCATGAATTAAATATATGTAGGAGAATATTGGATCGATCCGAATAATGGAGATTCTCGAGACGCTATTTTAGTTCATTGCGATGCCGAAAAACGTTCAACTTGCATTTTTGCTAGTCCATCCCATACTCCAGAAATCAGTCGTCTTAGCAATGAACAAGAAGTTTGGCTTAATGAAATTGAGAATGTACCAAAGGTAAAAATTTTACAATTAATTTGCAGTCAAATGTAATAAATTTAATTTAATTTTGTTTTAATATTACATAACTTAGATAAGCTATAAAGCTGATAGTAATCAAATTGGATTCTTGCAATTACTATCAAAAGAAGCGGATCAAAAAATTATTTACCATTGTAAAAATAGCATTGCATATTATGACGTTGAACGTAAAACTTATAGAAAAGGATTAAAATTTCTTACGTGGAATGACGTTGAATTGTTGCCAAGGGGAAGCCAGCGACTTCGATACGAAGCAATTTTAGATGAGTGTCAGGTAAATTTTATTTTCTGAATTAAGAGAAATTTATATTTTTTTTGAAAAGTTGTAAAAAACTTTATTTCATCTTCTTACATTTAAAGTTGACGATTCTTTAATAATTATACTTAATTCAATTTTCTTTAATTTTCTTCAATCATTAATAAAATTTACTTTAAAATAATATTTGTGTATTTTTATTTCAGACAAGATCGGAAAATTGGGGAAAGACCATCATTACTTATAAGACTGATAAACCATCAAGACTACCGATACTCGACATTGCCATGCGAGATATTGGCAAACCTGAACAAAGCTTCTGGATAGAGATAGGATCAGTTTGTTTCCGATGATAAAAGACATTTCTAATCAATTTTATCAAGTAATATATTATGACAAAAGTTTAGGTCAATTAGGTATCATAAATTTCGTTTCTTTTGCTTTCTATGATCTTATACTTTAAAATATTAAAAAATCTATGCAATGTAAAGCAAAGCATATATTGATAAATTAGTATAGATGGCAAGAATTTAAATTCTAAAATTATATACATGGTTGTCACCATTGTGCATTTTTTATAACATAGTAATAGTATAAGCAACTTTCTTTACTTTATTCAAAAAAATCTATTTAAGCGATTTTTTAAAATAAGTTTTTCTACGAAAATCAAATAAAGCTTCTAGTTTATCGTCAATAACATTAAAAAATATTGTTTATAATTAAAAGTTTTATAGAATACTTCTCAAAATATAGAATATATTTATAATATATAAGTGCTATTTCGAAATACGTAAAAGTGTAGTCTACAAAATTTATATAATAAAAATACTTCTCAATTTTTTAAGAAAAAAAATTTATTTAAATATCTTATTAAAATCGTAAAAATTATTTTTATAAAATAGTGTACATATATAAAAAATTACAATAACGCTTTTGTCTTAAAATTGGTTCAAATTTATTTAACAATCAAAGTCTTTTTTTTTTTTAGAATTAGTTTGATCACTGAGACCATTTCATGCTCCAAACTTGTGTCCATGCGATAGTTTTACGATGAAAGTTCGAATCTGCATTGGCTGAATACGTACAACAATTGAATCGTCAGCCATTTGCAAAGTATCGGTATTGAAGTCTTCGACTCGTGGAACTACGTTCGTTTCTTCTTGCCATTTAAGTCGCTTCATATTCTCTTTCCATTGATTCGCTCCAAGCGCCGTTTCTCGAACAGAGTGCACAGTAAAGCCCGAAAAGAGCTCCTATTAAGGATTGCGCATGATTATTTGTTTTTAAAAACATTTATGTTAATCGTTAATGAAAGGTAAAAAATTTTAAGTAGAATTAAATTATAATTTAGATTATATAAATAAATATTGAAAGATAAAGTAATTTTATTTATTAAAAATAGATTTTAAACAAAAGCTCGACAAGTAAAATGAATTTTACCTTTATGTCAACTTCGGCGACTTTAGAGTACATTGGTGATTCGCCTAATTCAAATAAGTGTTCAAGACGAAGTAAAACTTCTCCATCTTTCCATGGTTCGAGTGTAAGGATTCGAACGTTTCTAGGTAATTTTTTTATCCAACCATCATCCTTATTAAAACAAAAGTCGAATGAGTTACAGAAAAAAATTTTATTTTATATTGAAAATTATTGGGCTGCATTTTATAAGACATACCCTCATCTTGTAAAATTCATTCCATTCTTTGAATGATTCCAATGTTGGCGTAACGAAAATCCAAGGTCGCAGTGCCAATTCTGTCGCTAACTCTTTTTCTTGCAGCATGAGGTTATCCAAATTCGTCAAATTGCCAGCAATTATGTAATGTTGACCTCTTGCGACAAGACCTTCGCCGTACGCGGATTCATTAAGCGCTTCTCCGACACCGAAAGCATCATCTTTGAGCAATCGTCTGTGTAACTAAACGATAAAATATTTTAAATTTATCAATTATTGTTTCTTGTTAAAAATAATTTTAAACGTAAACTCACCATCAATTCGATTTCTCCTTCGTGCAAACTGGAGCCACCTTGAGCTCGATCGTTTAACACGCTCAAACGTAAATTCTTAGCCTTATCCTCGATCGTTATTTTAGCCGTGACAGGATAATAATTTCCAGATATCGGCTCTTCCAATCTCAAATCCCAAGTCGGCCGATAGTTGAGTTTGCGTTTCAACATTTCGCGTCCGTTACTATCGGTGTAGAATTCACCGTTGTTTTTTAAATTACTCGCGTATTTGACTATTACTTCTTTACCGATTTTGTCTCTGCATCGAAGAGAAATTATCGGGTTAAAAAAATATATTAATAAATGCAAAATTTAATGAACGAAATAATCAATATTACTTGATCGGAATCGGTCCAATCAGCCAATCGAATTCGATGTAATTTTTTCCATTGTATATCCTATATACTTGACTCACCCAATCATTGATAACTCGATGGATTTCCACGACAAGAGGTCCTAAAAGTAATTTAATTTAAATAGTATTATTTTATTAATTTAAAAAATAAATATATAACACACAATTACCTTTGAAAATTTGGTAAGTGCCGATTGCAGGCAAACTTTTGGTGAAATTTTGTTTGGGTCTAAAGATGTAAGCACCCGATGATCGGTTAGCGAATATTTTGTTATTACCTTCGGCACCTTCGTAATATTCGAAGTATTGCTCGATGTTTATATCCGACGATTCCAGCGATCGAATGACAATTTTACCTTGGGAATCGACGCTGATGTTGTAAAACTGTGACGTAAAACATTGGCGTGTTTATTTTTTATTTATATTCTTTTCAAAGGAAATAATAATTTTCTTTTCTAAAACGAATGATATTTTCAATAAACAAATCATTCATACCTCTCCACCCACAGTCTGTACGTAATTAGACGCTGGCTGATCGCTTTGCACGCTTTCGAAATCGTCCCTTTTCTGATTGACGTAAAACGATTGGAAACCCAATGGCGAAATGTTGACGGCTTGGAATATCAATTCTTTCGTCGCCTTGCTAATTCGGCCAGGGATTGTTTGTACTTGTTCGGGTATCGGTACGATTTGTGTCACTATTTCCTTACCTGTAAAATTTTCAATTTATCATATTAAATATTTTAATATTATAATAAGATTGTAATTTTATAATTTTTTTAATATAAAACATTTATTTTCTTTATATATAATTAAATTTTAATTATGCGTAATTAATCGTTAACTATATAAAATTGAAGAATAAATTTAAATGTACGTTATTAAAAATTAATTATATATAATTAATGGACATCAAACAATATATATTACCATTTCAAAGAAAATTAAGCCAAACGTAAAAACGAAAAAAAAAAGAAAAAAAAAAAAAACAATACATACCGGTGAAATCTCTAACTCCGTACGACGATCCTTGAACGGGTAAACGAACGTAAGTCGTAAGAGGCTGACTCGTCGGATTGTAAACGGTAACGACGAACTTTTTGTTATCGGATGAAGCATCGCAAACGCTCATGTTCATCGATAAACACGTTTGGAATTTCGGTGCTTTGGAAATATTGGAAGTGTCCTTCAGTGCTAGTTTACTGTTAAAAAGGTTTCAAAACTATGTTATGTATTCGTTTTTCATATTAATTGTAAATCAAATATATAATAAAATTTTAAAATTTATTTATTCTACTTATTTACCGATAATCGTTTTTAATAATTCACGTTATAATTTTATTCTAATTATTAAATTCTTACTTCAGAGCTTTCGACGCAATGTCTTCTCCATTTTTCATACTGTGATGCAGAAGTCTTGCGTAATCATCGGCTACGTGTTGTTTTTCGGTCCCGGTCACGGCATCGTGATGCTGCATAACACCCATTGCCTCGCGGAACAATTGCAATTGTTTGTTATCCGGTTCGTTTGACAAAACGGTAAGCTGTTTAATAACCTGTTGTAGTAGAATTTAAAGAAAACATTTAAATCATCTAATTACGATTGTTTCTCTGTACATAGGTGGCGATAAGAATTTTCAATCTCTTTATCGCAGGTATCCAATCGATTATTCGCTTTTTATCCTTTTTTTCTTTTTTTTTTTTTCTTACTTTACCTGCAAGAAATTATTTCCCATTCTCTCGAGGTACTTGGTCGTCGGTCGCGATGAAAAGTAACCGGTCCAAAATGCATGTGGATCGCTGGCGTAAGGGAAGAAATCGTCGGTTTTTACGGGCCACGAAATATTTCGTTCGTTTAATGCTTTCAAGTAACAGGAAGGTGTGGAATAGAATGCATTAAATTCGGAACCGTTTCTCTCGTTTACGTATCTGTAAATTTAAGACTATTATTGAAAGAAATAATTTTTTTTTTTTCTTTCTATTTTTGCATAAATTTTACAATCATACAATTATTTATTGTTTATAAAATAATTTTTGTAAGATATAATGACGAATGCCTCTTTACGATATGAAAATCTCACCTGATAAGTTTGTCTAAATTAGTGTACCACATTCCGGCATTCAGATAATTAAAATCTTCGCCCATCGTTAATATAACGTTGTTAGTCACGTACGACGAAGCTTGCAATTTTACGAATTTCAAAAACTTTTCAATCTGTTGTTTAAAGCAATATCATAAGAAGTTATTATTTAAATATTTAATGTTAAACTCTTGAATCTTATCGACTCGTTACTTATCGATAGGTGAAGATTTAAAAAAAAAAAAAATAATAATTATAATAATCTCATTATTCTTTTCGTTCGTTGGATAAAAAGTTGGATTTTGTTTTTTTAAGTACCTTATAAGTTTATCTATATTTTTGAAGTACATTTCCGCGTACTGATAAGTAAAATCTCCTCCCATTGTTAAGATAACGTTATTTGTACGATAAAACTTAGCTTGATTTTCCACGTACTTGATGAACGTTTTGATCTAAAAAAGAAATTATGATTAAAAATTATTTTTTTTTTTTCTTCGTCTTCACCGTTTTCGAAAGCATCGCAATGAGATTCAAGAGTCGATTAAGATCGTGGTTTTTCATGCTAAGTATATGGATTTTTTGATTAACCCCTTAACGCACAGTTTTTTTGAAAGCCTGTTTAGCGCGCTCGAATTAACTCGAGCGTACAAGTTAAGGGGTTAAAGAACTTCTTTATTTCGTACCCTTCGATCGATATTGTAATCCGGACTGTCGGGATCGTCGATCATCGGTTCCGAATCTTGACAGAGAATGTCGAAGCAGAAACCTGGCGGTGGCCCGTAATTATTGTACAACATTGTTGTGAATAAATTTGACGATTCGCCTGTTAAAAGAGAAAAAAATTTCATTCGCATTTTTATAAATCAAAATAATATCGATTATGAAGAAAAAAGTGCATACGTCAAATACTTATACATCACGGACAATTAATTGTAAATCAAAGTGACTTTTGATTACCTAAACTGGAACTTCCTTGCCAAACAAATTCGCCGGTTTTGTCCTCGAGTCGTTTCGACTTGTCTTGATAATCAAGACGTCCAAAAAGCATACCATCGAAGCCTAATTGTGCGAAAATCGAGGCTTGCTCACGAGAATGACCGAATGGATCGATTTGCCAACCGATTTTCGGTCGGGCGCATTCGCCAAAGGTGTCGTTCAGTCGTCTAGAAATTTTTATATTTTTGTTTTTCATTTACTTCGATAGCTATTATTTTCTTTTTCTTATAACTTGCAGTTTTTTTTTTTTTTTTTTTTTTTTTGTTGCTTATTTTTCATAAAGTCAAAAAATATAAGAGAATAATGTTACTATTGAATTAATTATCGATAAAAACGATAATTTTCTTAAAAATTAGCCAAAAATAAAAAAGAAAATAAAACGTAAAGACCTTGCTATTAAAAATAACTTTATAATTATAAATCGAACAAAAAATAAAATCAAGTGGTAGTAAAATCGACTGTAAAACTGTATTCCTTGAAATACGAGAATCCGATTGAAAAATAAATAGAAAACCTGAAGCCCCAAGTGAACTGATCGATAATCGAGTGATAGTGCGTAACGGCCTCGTCGTTCATGCTCCATCCTCCCCCAATTATTTCTAATCTCCCTTCGTTTATCAGATTCCTCATTATGTTCTTTTTCGTCTCGTCCTGCTGTTGCCACCATTTCCACAAGAATGCCGTCTCTACGTAGATGAACCTGCGACGGCGTATTTATTTTTTTTTTTTTATTCTTTTTTACTTTGCGTCGAACAAATTTATTTATTTCTTTTATTGATTTTATAAATATTTAACTTTTAACGTTTTTACTTAACTATTTTTTAGTCGATTAAGAGAATAAAAATTAATGTTTTTTCTGCTCTGTGTAATACAAAATTTAATCGAAAATGGATAAGTTGTGCTTGGAATTGTTGATTAAAAAATTTTGCTTATTAAAATATTTTGATACGTTTTGTTATTTGAGGAAAAATGTATTCCATTACGTCGTTTAAAAATTCTTCTTTTTCAAATTACAAATATTGATCAAATACCGGATGTTTAAATTTACATCAAATCAACGTCGCTTTACTTGTCGATTATTCTTTCAAATTTTACATAAAATATAAATCGTACGCAATTAAATGTCACGCTTACTTTCGATTAGGATTCTGCTGGAGGGCGTCGACGACGCTATCGATGATGTATTGTACGCCGGCAACCTGTATATTCATGCGACCTTTAAAATACCAAAATCGATTAATAATTTAGATCGTTGAATCGCGAAACCATTAGTGCGTTTGTAAAAATAAAATGAAAAAAAGAAAAAAAAGAAAGAAAAAAACAAAAACATCTTACCTCCATAATAGTATTGATCGACGGTTTTCAGCCAGCCTACATCGTCGTGAGTATGAGCCACGAGGTGAATGTTTAATTTGTTCGGATCGCTTTTCGTGCAGGACTAGTTGATTTATAAAAATTGTGATTTTTAACCGACGATTTCATTTTTTAATTAACGTTTGCTAGCATCATTATAGTACGAGTCGAAAGTATCGTTTAAATTGTATTTTTTTATTTAAATTTAAATTTTTGTAGCTGAATAGAAAAGTAAATAAGGTTGAATCAAGATGAAATATTCTTTAACGATCGCAAATAATCGCTTAAGAAAACTGTTTTATAACTTTAAATTTTCGGCGGATATTTTAAGATCAACTTACGGACTTATCTCTCATCAAATATATAAATTCAAGTGTTTTTGATCGATGCAAAAACAAAACATTGATAAGAAAAATATGGATAATAATTAAACTTTATAGATCGATATATATATGCAATCGAATAAAGCTGAATTGCATCAAAGTTATTGTTTGTTAATATCTATGTCAAGGGTTTACTGCGATAATGTCTTGATCTTATGAAAATTATGCTTATGGGGCCTTGTTCAGTTTGACATTCATGTGAGCAAATAATTTTTCTGATAATGAATAGTTCACGTTTGAAAATAATATAATCTAAATTTTTTTTTTTTTTTTTTTTTATGTTAAATGATTTAAATTTTTATATAAATTGTACAAAAATTATTTTATATTTATTGAATATATTGATGTTGTGCATTGTTATTCAACATTTTTGTAATTGCTTAAGTTTTTTTTAAACAGAAGTTTTTTTAGGCGATGAAAATTAAACAATTTAAAGAATTAATTAAAATTTAACGAATTTAAATCCCAATTCACTCGAAATTATACATGAATATCAGTTAAATGCGTTTTCAATTGTCATGTGTATACGTACGTGTATTTATAAATTGTACATTAAATTAAACTCGCCGTCTCTACGTAAAAGCCGTTGATTACCAATTAAATTTCTCTATATGTATTTTCTTTCATGAATTTACAATTTTTTAACGATAATTAAATAATTATGCGAAGATTTGAACATTTGGTAAAATTTATGATTTACTTATTTACTAATTTATGATAAATTATTCACTAATTCTTTAATTAAGATTTAAAAAAAAAATAAATTTTGATAGTTGCAGTAAAGCAAATAATAAGAGCAGATTATTTTTAATTTTAATATTTAAAACGGCATTATAAATGAATAGTATGAAAACAAAAATAGAAATTATTTATAATCTATCAATAATGTTATGTAAAAATAATATATCTCAATTTGAATTTTCATAAAAAAAAAACTTATCAGAAAATAAGTATAAGAATTTTATCAATTTCTCTTTATTAATTTTATTATATTTAAGTGAATCAAAATATATTTTGTTGAATGATATTTTCGATAAAAATTAAATCTATATCTGTATTATAGCATTGATCTATAACAAAAATAAAGACACTAAATTTTTCGAATTGCAACAAATTGCAAATTAAATAAAGCCCTTGTGTATTTTAAATATCAAAGTCGTAATTTAAACTGCGAAAAGAAATAAAAAAATAAAGATAGAGAATGAGAGAGAGAGAGAGAGAGATAGAGAGAGAACTCACATCATATCCGCAAGTGGATGCCTTTGAAATTTTCGGTTGAGGTATACTAGCTCCGATGGCAAAGCCGACGAAATAAAATAGCCCGCAAACGAGTAAAAATTTTGCTACGCGGCTTTTCATTTCGTTAGTTCAACCGATATCGAATGTATGTAAAAAAGAAACGCGCGACAATGAGCGTCCGTTGATGTAGCGCCCGTATGCGGGAGACTACTGACCGTCTCCGCGAGCCGCTGCTCGTACTTATTATCGCGCGGCGACGCCAGCCGTAAACACTTGTTCGACTCTCCATGTATATATATATATATATATATATATATATATATATATATATATATATATATATATATACATATATATATACATATAAATAGACATGCGCGCGTAAGACGTCGATAGATTGTATAATAGGCGGTAGGCTCGTCTTCTTTCGCTTTATCAAGCGCTTATATATATATATATATACACACATACAATACTTTGATATCGGGATATTCGTGCGACGCGTAAGATGGTTGCTTCAACTACGTCGTATAAAGAAAAGTTTTGTACCGAAGCCTACAATTCGTGTCTTATCTTACGTTACGAGTAACCAGCGCGTTTGTTTTGGATTTGCAAATTTTATGTGAAGTTATCGATTAATAAAATATAAATAAAAACCTTTGTTTTTTTATAAAAAATAACAAATTAATTTACAAACGTTAATCTAATTACTTTAAATTTTACAACTAAATTACGAAAATTGTTAAAAATATCGATTATACAATGCAATCGTTCGACACGTATATTTTTCATACGGTAAATTTGTTTTTAATTTTTTAAAATCCTAAATTACTTTTCTTTTATCGTTGATGATTTAATCAGCGTAACAAACAGATAATAATGCATTTCGAAAAACAATTTAAAATAAGAAACAAAAAAAATTATTATTAACATTGAGAGAAATTTATCTTTATTATAACATATTTTAACATTTGTTACAATTTATAGCAATTCACATATATATATATATATATATATATCTTCTCGTTTCAACATTTATAATATAGCAAATTTATCACGGTTCGACGAAAAAAAAAAAAAAAAAAAAGCAAAAGAAAAAAAAAATAAATTCTTTAAAAATCAATCGTCATAACCTTATATATAAAACTAATAACAGACACAAATATGTAATATATTTTTATAAGATCGCATCGAATCACTGTGACTTTTGGTAGCGTTGCATCGTTATTTTTTATATAATTTTTTTTCATTTTTTTTTTTTTTTTTTTTTTTTTTTTTTTTTTTTTTTTTTTTTTTGTAACGAAAAATAAACATATTTATTTCAACGCATGGATATAATAGTAACTTCTCTTTCGATATATATTTTATAATTAATAATAGAAATAATAGTAGCTGCACAATAAAGTTGAGTGTGCGCGCGCAATTTAAATACGGAAAATGAAGGGGAAAAAAATTTCGTCGTTTACCTTAAATAATTAAACAACAACACGGTAAACTCGATCTTCGTTTCCCACGTTATCGTTAAAAGCTTTGAAGAAAAACATGCGACGAACAACAACAATACAATAATAGTAATAATAATGGTAATAATAGCGAATAGTCGTGTGTAACATTGGCTGAAAAAGCTCATGCGCATCGATAAGCGATAACCATTTGTTTTCTTTTTTTCTTTTTTTTTTTCTTTTTTTTTTTAATCTAAAATCATTAGAATTCGACAATGGCAAGAGTTATCAACGTTTTTCAATTAACTTTCGTTATTTGTTCCGTACTTTATTTCTCCGCCCATAAGAATTGATTGGTTTCATTTTCTTTTATCTTGTGGACTTCTTGTTTAATTCTTGTTTATCGTTTGAATTCCACGTCTATTTTTGAAGATGCTTAAGGTATTCGATGAATGCGATTTTACTATTTGTTTTTTCTTTATATCTTGTGTCATCTGCAAAAGAGATTAAACGTAAATTTAAAAAAACAAAAATAGGCGCGTGTGAATATAAAATATTTTTGACAACAAAAGATTTATATCGATATCTTTGATGTGCGTAAAGGATAATCTTCTATAAGTGTATGAGATGTACTGGATTAAATCTAATTAGATAAAAAATATATTTAATCTATATCGCATAGTTTAATAATTTAATGTTTCAAAACAATTGAAGTTTTGTTATTTATACAAGCTAACAAATATATATTTTTTAACTCTGAATAATTTTTATTTTAATTAAAAACAAAAGTGTCGATACATTTACTGAATAAGAAATAAAAATTTCTTAATTTTGCATATCACATGAATATCTTTATATTACATTTTATTTATATCAAAACGCTTAAAATAAAAAAAAAAAAAAAAAAAATTCTAGCTGTAATAGAATTTTTGACACAAATTCAATGTTTAATTTAACGTATCGATTAATTCAACATCATTATTTATCTTGCAATTAAAAATATAATCCATTTAAAATCACCTTTAACAATTGCAGATCAAACTGGCGCTTCGCCACGAAGGAACATCGGGCAGCATCTTGAGGACATTACGTTATTTTCTTTCGTCGGAAGCATTTTACAACTAAGTATTGACAATTGCGACTTTGATGCGATAATTATAACAGGAAGACGTAAGTGACGATGAGCATCGAGACCACGGAATTATAAGCTGGTTTTCTTTTTTTTTTTTTTTGTTTTTTTGTTTTTTTTTTTTTTTTTTTTTTTTATTAATCTTTTTTTTTTTTTTTTTTATTTTTATTAAAGACTTTAGCCCGTGGTTAAAAGTCCGAGTAAGCGAGTTTGTTTTCTTGCGGTTTTTCGAACTTGACGGGCCGGTAAATAGGTTGCGACTGGTCCCAACCTCTTGGTGCGGTATTGTAATTAGCCAAATTTTGATAGCTTGAGATTTTCGGGCCTTGATACGAGTTCTCGTAAAGTTTCGTCGCTGTTTCGAAAAATTAATTAATTATTTAGTATTATTTTGCAGTATGCTTTTGAGACGTATATTTAAAATAAAAAAAACAACCAAAAATAAAAATTTATCGTGACTTAATTTTTTTTATCATAAAATTAACTATTATAAGAAACCATTTCGATTATTAACCATCTGTAACATTTAATATTCATCACTGGACTGCACGCAATAATTTTTCTCAACATTCAGAATCATTGTTAATACTTTCGTTACAATTTATTCTTTTATAGATTTTTCATTCATTTGAAAAAAAAAAAAAAAAAAACACACACACACACACACAAAACAACAACAATATTCACTTTAGTAAACAACGTATAAAAAAGAATAAAATAAACCAAAAAAAAAAAATAAAAGCAAGGCAAAGCAAAGCAAAGCACGTAAAGCTCTCCTATATACATAAGCGTCTTTTCAACGTTATCGTCACTTGCCTACTTCCTCGGTGTACTCCTTTTTGAAACACTCTGGCGTCGTGGTGCCCGCGACGAGGTTCTCGAGCACGGGCGTGTGTCTCAGATGCTTCTTCTGGGCGACGATCTCGTCCTGCGAAGTAACCGCGGCCAATGCCATGGCTCTCGCGGCTGCGGATATCTCGGCCTCGGAATCGACGAATTTCTTCCCGTTTCTCTCGTCCTCGAACTGCTCCATGTGATACTGTTGCAGCTGCTTGCGATAATATTCGTTGAGTGTACTCATGGACGAGGATCTGTTGCCGGCCGTGGCGCTGCTCGTTTGATTAATCAGTCTTCGTTCGTCGATTCTGTAAAAGTCGACGGGTGAGAGAGAGTCGTCGAGCGACGCGTCGTCCTCGTCGTCCTCGTCGTCCTCGTCGTCCTCGTCGTCCTCTTCCTCGTCGTCTCCGGAGCTCGCGTAGCCGTTACCCCGGCGTTGTTGCTGCTGTTGTTGCTGCTGCTGCTGATGCTGCTGGTGATGATGGTGGTGATGACGGTGATGCTGGTGATCGTCGGATGCTCTGCGATTGTGATAGATGACCTCGCGTCTGGATTCGAAAAAGCGCGATATGTCGCTTTGATTGACGTTGTTGGAAGCGACTTTCGGACTGTAATTTTTGTACTGCATAACGGGTCGGCAGGTCTTTTCGAATTCTTGAATCAGCTGTTTTACGGGTACCGGGGTGTAATCTTCTTCGGGGCTGTCCTCGGTTTCGTCGTTGTCGTTGCTCGTTTGCTGCTGATAGCCGTTACCGTTATGATAACCGTTGCCGTTTTGACAGCCGTTGCTCTGTTGATTGTAACCGTTGCCGTTTTTCATCGGCTGACTGTGATGGTTCAGATAGTTAAATCCATTGTAATGACTGTGGCCGTTTTGATGATGATTGTGATAGCCGTTACCTCTTGGCTGATAAGGTTGGTAATTGTTGGCTTGGTAATGATGATGATGATGATTATTATGATGATTATGATGACTGTTGCCGTTTTGGGTGATCTTACCGCGGTGATTACTTCGCGAGTAGCCGTTGCTACCGTTCGCGTTCGAGGAGTTGCGTTGATTGTGGCCGTTGCCGCGCGAGCCGTCGAAGCTCGAGCGCCGTGATTTTTCGACGATTTTGTTGTCGCGCGAGGACATCGCGGAGTTATCGGGTTCCGTGCCCACGGCTACTTCGCGCAGGTAGATCTTCTTTACTTCGGTGTGATAGGGCCCGCAATCCGAGTGGGTACTGCTGAAGCTTTGACGCGAGCATTGGTGCTGGTGTTGATGAGCGCAGCCTGGGAAAAGGGATTTTAGTGGGAGAAAAGCTTGCGAAAACTTGCCTTGCTGCTTGACATTTTTAATGTATTAAGATGCTATTATTTATCACGATTGGCTTAAAACTTTTTTCACGATAATTTTAAAATCCCGTTCATTTAATTGAATTTTTGGCATATTTATTTATCAATTTATAATTGTAACAAAAAGGTTGTTGGAATGCAAATAATTTTCCAAATAAATCGTTTAAAGTGTAAGCGATGGATCGTTTTTATAAATATATTTTTATTTAAATTTTTACCGTCACAAAATATCGCCATATAACATCTCAAGAGATAGGATTTGCACGATAACTGATAGGTGAATCATTTAACGATTATCAAAATATAGTTTCACAACAATGGCCAAAAAAAAATGTTGAAATATTTAGTAAAAATTTATTATCACAGCGAGATTATCATTGTGCATAATTATCGCTTCGATATTTGAAAAATAAATAGATATAAAAAAAGTGAAACAATTTTACTGCCCTCTGTTTTATTATTAAAATGATATTAAAATCTTTGAGGTAACAATATATCGAAATGAACGCGTGAACAGTTTTTACGAATAAAAAATTTAATTAAAAAAATTATCAAAACTATCTTACCTTGTCTTTTATGTCTTTGATCTTTCTAAAGATAATCTCCGCGATATAAAACTTTACCTTTTACCTTTGATAATGATTAATTTGCAGTTAAAAAAAAAAAAAAAAAAAAAAAAAAAACAGTTAAATTAGCATTTATTTTGCAGCAAAAATTTCGAAGCTTACACAAAGCGATAAAATTTCTTACGCATAATTATTTAAACATGTAAAATTAAAAAAAAAAAAAAAACAAAAAAAAAACTCACTGGTAGTAGGTGGGGTCGAATAGTCCATGGAAATATCGACGGTAAAAGGATTGTAAAGCGGTTTGTTGTCGAACTTTGTATTTTCGATTGCACCGATTTCCTGAAATTTATCAAACGATATTTTACGAAAAGTTTTATTTTAAATAAAAAAAAAAAAAAAAAAAAAACATTTATCGCACGATGAATTAATTACCTGCTTCATTGGATAAGTCGGCGTTTTACCGTAACCGTAATTAATCGGCGACTGTGATTGTTCGGTATCGACTACCCACTTTTCCGACCTTTTCCTGCGCTTGGCAAATATTTCGGCACCTTTAATGACAAATTATAATTTTTTTTTATTATTTCATAAATAAATTGAACTAGTTTCCAATTAGTATAATTGTTACGAATCAAAATTAATATCACTAATCACCACGTTATAAATAAATGTAATATTTAATAATAATAGTTCTAAAAATTAAATTATCATTAATCAATTATAGATTAACGAGTCTGTTTAAAAAACTTAAGAAATATTTAACCAAATGTTTTAGATTTAAAAATATCGTTTTATTAAAATAAAACTGATCGATGAACTGTTAAATAATCATGCAGATATCTATTGTATAATATTAGAAGACACTATAAGCTCTATATCATTGTCACAGTTAGACGAAGACCTAAATACACTTCGTCACAGTACGCGTGTATAACTTAAAGCGAATTAATAATAAAAAGAAAGCGAATACAGAAAACAAATGTAAACACGATAAGTACACTATTAAATTTGATATCAAATCTCAGAATTTTTTCTTATTTTAAAAGATTTTTCTCTAATTTTTTTTAACGATTTTTAGACCGGAAAATTAACCAAATCGGGTGTAACTTTAAATTTATCGTCGTAAAAGTTTGTTAATTAAATAAATAATAGAGAAAAAAAAAAAAAAAAAAAAAAAGAAAAAAAAAAACTTAACAGATAAACAAACATTATCGAAATACCCGCACACAGGTCCTTGCTCCCACGAGACTTTATCTCCAACGTAACCAAGACAATACAAAGGCTCGAGTGGACGAATCGTCGCTTATTATATGCGCGAATTTTTTGGCACTAATCTAACGGTCGTTAAAAGTTTGCGAAAAACTTTTTCGTAACCGGCCAATCACCTCGGCATCGGTATGGCTAACTACTCTAAATATAACCTCACTTCACCTAATCCATTTCTAAAAGCCCCTGACGTAATTTAATGCTCGTTATCCTAATGGCTTATTCTTTTATTTTTTATTTATTTATTTATTTATTTATTTATTTTTTCATACTATGAATGTATCGCTCAAAAAGAATAAAGCTTTTTATTTTTGAAACTTATAGTCTTCATCGAAAGTACAAAGAAAAAAAAAAAAAAAAAAACCAGAAAAAAAAGGAAAAAAGTAATGTAGACAGTTATCGGTCAACGACGCGCACGACGAGTTATTTTTTCGTCGACGTATATACGAAACTAGAGGAGTAAAAAGGAGAAAAAAAAAAAAAATAAATAAAAGAATAAGCGAATATAACGTCGATGAGGAACTTACCGCGACCCTTTTGGTTATTCAAATCTCGTACGATGTCGAAGAGCCTTTCAGGATTCGGTGGTATCGGTTGAATATTCACCTCCTCGCCGAGCGCTTGAATGCCGTGGATGTCCAAGACTTTGCCGCTCGGATTCATCATGCATTTCAATGGCAGTTTGTCCTGCGCGCGGGAGCGTTAATTATAACGGATTAGTGAATTATAATTCGATGATCTTTGTGCGTTTCGTTTAACGTACATCGATTGGTTGTAAAAATAGAAAGGAGTAGTTTTTATGTATATGCTTTTGTAATTAAAGTTCATGTACCGAGTAATTCATTAAGGTTATAAGTTTTTTAAATACTTTAATCGATCGATTATAAAAATAAATAAAACACTTATGGATCAATAGTTGAACGTAAAAAATTACATAAATAATACGTACTTTGGGCATCGGCGACAAATCTTCCTCCTCGTCTTCGGCGCCTGAAAATCACGAAATGACCATATAAGGGATTGTATTAAACGACGAGCGTACAAGTGTTGTATGATAATACGAAAAATAAATGAACCGATAATAAGGAAAAAAATAAGAATAAAAGAAAAAAAACGAAAAAAAAAAAAACAAAAAATAAACAAACGAAGATTATAGATTACGATTGTAGTGAAGAAGAAAAAAATGTAGAGAGAGAGAGAGAGAGAGAGGGCTTATTATTAAAAATAGAAAGAAAGAAAGTGAAAAATTTGTCTATTCGTTGTACATCATACTTGCCGTTACCGTCGTGTATCCACTTGACCGAGCGTTTCTTCCGGTTGACGTACATCGACTGGCCCTTGCTTTTAACGTTCTTCACGTCGCTCAGGGAATTCGAGATACGTCGCGCCAGCTCGACTTGGTCCTCCACCGTTGGATGAGTCGGCGCGTAAAAGTACGACGAGGCGTACATTTTTTCTGTCGCGTTTAATGCAACGAAGGGAGAGAGAGAGAGAGAGAGAGAGAGAATAATGACGGCTTTTTATTTATTGTCTTTATTTATTTAGTTTATTTTTTTTTTCTTATCACTTTTGTTTTTGATTAATTTATATACGATGCATGCATATGTGCTTTGTTTAAATTTAATAATTATAAAAATTATTTTGTGCATTTTAAAGCATAGAATAAATTTTATATCTCAACTTATCAATGTTCATAATTCGAGTAATAAATTATTGTTCAAATACGTCAAATTTAATCAGTCGAAGGATATAGAAACAAAGATGTCATTTTTCTAATTTGATCATTTTTATAAAAAATAATAAAAACCTGTATGTCTGATAGTAGACTATTACTAAATAAAGATAAAAACAAAGTTTGAACAAAATTCACTTAGAAGTTTAGGGTTAACTAAAAGATTACTAATTTTACATTACGGATATAGTCATCTTCCTTTCTATACTCCTCAATTATAACTTAAAATTCGTTTATATCGAATCGAATAAAAAAAAAAAAAAAAAAAAAAAAAAAAAAAAAAAAAAAATCAACAACGAGCTTACTTTTCGAGTGCAACAACTCGGTGGAATCTGACGCCGGGGTAAGCAACTTTTGCAAGTTGATCGGAGTCGAGCTTCCGCTATCCTGTAACATAAGAAATCACCAACGAATCATAACGCATATTATAATAGAATAATAATAATCATAATAAATAAAATTAAAAATTATTACCATATCGACGTGTAATAATTTCGAGGTTAAATTTTCAAGAAAATGACGTTTAACAGGATCGTGTCTGTCGGAGGGCTTGAAACCGCGCTGGCGAACTACAACATTATCAGCGGACACGCTGCGCTGGAGGAAGCCACTGCCGGCGTTGCCGGTAGTATCGGCGCGCACCGTGTAACTCACTCGCCTGCTGCTGGTGCTGCCGTTGCCGCTGATGCTGTTGTTGCCGGCGACGTGAGCGAAACCGGGGAAACCGGCATTGCGAGTCGTCTCGCTGCCACTCGATGTAAAGATGCTGTACGCGGCGTTGTTTAGGATACTTCGTTTGCTGCCGTTATGCCTGGGATTTTTTTTTTTTTTTTTTTTTTTTTTTTTTTTTTTTTTTTTTAGGAATGGTTTTGAAAAAAATTTTTTTCCGTTTATTGATCGAGGCTAGTTTTTGGGTTGTATTATTTCAAGCCGTGCATTAAATACGCTCGTTGTTAATTTATGTAAACAAAGCTAATAAATTCTAAACATTAAGTATTTAAGAAAAAGTACGTATATTTTTATAAATAATTTCAATCGATGCATCACGGAACCCTGCATCAATATCCCAGCATCTTTCAAGTTTTCATACAAATTTCGGCATCGTGCGCATGTATCCCAACCGATGTCGAACCCAGTACATAAGAGCTCGGCGAGGTTTGTTTATATCTCGTACTCGAAAAGCAAGCAAAAATGAAAAGAAAAAAAAACATACATATGTGTGTTTGTGTGTATACATATTATATACATATATAAATAAAAGAGCGGCTGGATAGTCGATTTGCAGCCGTCGGTGCTGCTGCCGCGTTGCATCGATCGAGCAGCCACCTTAGAAAAAGAAAAAGAGAAAAGGAAAGGAAAGAGAGGGGAGGGCGATTATTGGTGAACATCCAAGAGGCCAATTAATTCCGCGTCGCGCGCGTTGGCATCGGTACAACGGGTTAACGTCGGGACGCTCCTTCTTCCCCTCTCCCTTTTACTCCTACCGTATATCTCACTCTCTTACTCTCACTCTTTCTCCATCTCTCTCTCTCTCTTTCTCTCTCTGTCTTCTGGTAAAAGAATCGCTAAATTTATCTGTCGTAACGTAATACGTAGTAGGCCAGTGCTACGACGTCGAATCAGGGACAGCTCCTTGCCGATTCTCTCGCTCGTCTGTAACGTACATATACGCGCGTTCGAGGCGGCGTTTGCTTTCTTTTTTTTTCCCTTTTTTTTTTCTTTTCTTTCATTCCCTTTTTCTTTTCTGCATTGTTTTCGATTCTTTTTTTTTTAATTTTTATTGCTTTGCGCGCGTGCACGTGGTTACGCCTCGTTGTATAATCGTTAAGATCGGTGTTGGAAAATCGATATGGGACTCATCTGGCCATTGACGTAGCTGCGATCCGATAGTTTTCTTGCAATTAAGTTTTTTTTTTTTTTTTTTTTTTTTTTTTTTTTTTTTTTTTTTTTTTTTTTTTTTTTTTGTAAAATAAAACATATTTATACGCGTTATATTTTGTACATTAAAATCATCAATAATAATTTTATTTTTTTTTTTTTTTTTTTTTTACAGCTATTAATCACAGTCTCGATTTTTCAACTACTTGAAATTAAAAAAAAAAATCGACTCATCAATCAAATCGAATCATCGACTTCTGCGTTGAAATTCTAAACCAACCAATTCATTTGAAAACTGTTATTATTTAAAATTAAAGATGTTGCAAAAGTTAAAAATAACATTCGTTATGATTTAACGGGCGTCGAAAAAAAATTATTAATTCCACCGAGACGAAAGAGGATAACAAGATCGGTTAATTAACTCATGTCCTCGCAAATTACTTCGATGCGCGAAACGCGTGAATTTTCCTCTAAATCACTTTACGCGCGTACTCGATTTTCCACTTAATTCTCGTATAATACAAGCTACTACAACGACTTACCACGCGAAAGTTACGGAATCGCGAAGCGAGTTTTGTGTGTGTGTGTGTGTGTATTCTCGCGCGCGCTTACGGTATAATATTAGATATCCATTATAGTCCAAGAGCAACTCGTCTTCTACGAATATATGTACATATACATGTTCGCACGTAATCGGCCGATTGTTATTATCCGATCGATCTTTCATTTTGTTTCTTTTTCTTTTTTCCATTTGGTTATGATGTTTGTGAAAAAAAAAAAAAAAAAAAAAAAAACGAAGCGCTTGGTTCGCATCACCGATATTTTCATCTCGAATCAAAACTTGCGGTGTGTGTGTGTGTATACAATTTCGTTCGAATTTATGAGTGTTTTATCTGTGATTTCTAGGAGGTTATTTTTGTAATGCGGCATTTTAAGAGTTACACGCGCGCTATCGAGATATCCGTCTTCGTTATTTTTTTCTTTTTATTTATTTATTTATTTATTAATTTTTTTCGTTATACAATTTTAAGTTTTTCATGTAAATCTTAGAAATTTCCAAAATGGATCTATTTAATTAGGAACATGAAAAATACGTTATTGTTTTAAGACGTGGAAAAGCAAAACTTTTATTTAAATTTCGTTGTAAAATTTTAAATAAATTTTCACGAGGTTTATTTATAAAATTTTTTTTTTGTTAAGTTTTCTTTAACGTTTTAAAATATTTTTAAAGGAAAGATCCGATGCTAAAATGCGTTGTTGTTAAAATGTTAAAATGTAACATGCATTAATAATGACTTCCTTAATACCTACTCATAATTAAATTTTAAGATTAATTTAAAATATTTTCGTTACAACAGTTTATTTGGTATAATATAAATAAGCAAATATATAAGTAGTTACGATTTCGTTGTAGAAGAATAAATTAAATTTTTTGTAATTTTTCTATAATTACAACGTAAAAACTGTACGAGATTTCAAAAACCGATCGAAAAAAAATCGAATTCACTTCGGCTAAGCTTAAAAGAAAAAAAAGCCGCCTGGCGTCGCTCGGCCGCAAGAGAGAGAGAGAGAGAGAGAGAGAGACGCAAAGTATCAGCGACGCACGCGGACGTCTGTATTTTTAGCGCGTGCGTGCGTAGTTGTAAACCGAGGTTTCCCCTCCCCCTCCCCACCTCATTGAAAACCAAAAATCACGTCGGAGAAAGATGGACCGAGAGAAAGAGAGAAAAAGGAGAGTTTAGAGAAAAATGAAGAAAATAAATCGAGGCGAAAAAGAAATACCAAACGATCGAAATCAATTGGAAAGTAAGCGTATGCGTATAGGCTGCTAAAAGCTCGAGTAGGCCAGAAAAAGCCGAGCAAGGCCAGACGGCTAGGTGCTCGATGAAGATTGATAAAATAAAATTCAAGGGGAATAGATAAACGTGACTTATGGGGGGGGAGGGAGAGGGAGAGGGGGAATTCGGAAAGGAATAAACGTAGCGGCTTTGATTCACGCGAACCCCATTGCTTTTCGATATATGTACAAGAACATATGCACGTGTACGTGGGTCGAAGTATCAAGAGTTAAAAGCACTTTAAGTTAAAGCATGATTTGCGCCGCAGTGTGTCAGCTTATACTACTACTACTGCTACTACCACTGGGCCGAAAATAAGATCTGTCGGCGTCGCGTTCGTTTTTCTTTTTTCTTTTTTTTTTTTTTTCAATCTTTCCTTTTCACTATTTTTTTTTTTTTTTTTCCCTGGTTTCTTTCGTTCACCAAAGTATAAAGTACCGATGGTTAAGCGTTGCGAAATAAAAAATTTTAAACGGCTCGTTATTATTTCTGCGTCTTTATTTTCACGATTTTCATCGGTATCGCGACTAAAAATAAATGTTTCGACCGTAGCTTCTTAATGTTTGAAAAGCCACTTGACATAATTTAGCGAGCGAGCGCACGGAGATAGCCGAACTTGTGTATTCCGCGTAGAGTAAAAATAAAAATTTTTGTTTACGAATTTCGATCGCGGAATCTATATATATATCGATTGGAATTTTCGTTCATTTTTTTATTGTTTCTAATCTTAATTGCGAGCGCTGGTATTAAAATTAAGCAATGGTTGCACATCCAGCGATGAGAAGTGTACAACTCGTAAATGTAACACTTTCGATTTGTAGTGTGAAAAAAAAAAAAAAAAAAAAAAAAAAAAAAGAAAATAAAGAAAAGGCAAAGACACTCAACGCAAAAAATAACAGCAACAAGCTTAAAAAAAAAAAAAAATTAAAAAGGATAAAAATATAAAACATAACCATGTATAAACACCATTATTTACACGAAAGCAACAAAACATTTTTCGTACATTTTTTTTTCACCCGAAGCTTTTTATCGCATCCTCCTCCTTACGAGCGAACAAACTATCCTAACTTCGGTGTTTTAAAACATGTATGTGAAAAAGAGATTAAAACGAAATAAAAAAAAAAGAAAAAAATAAAAGAGAAAGAGATAAGAATAAGTGGTACAACACACACGCGCAGCCGCCAGATCCCAGCGAGCGAAGCACTGATATATCCGAAGAGTGTAAAATTCGTGAAGCGGCGCAAGTGTCCGACACAGACCGAGAGACAGCGAGATGGTAAAAGAGAGAGAGAGAGAGAGAGAGAGAGAGAGAGAAATATAGATAGACAGAGCACCGGACGCGAAGAGTTAGCGGTAGAGTTTGGAAAGCTCTCGACTCGACTTTAAACTTACAATCGCTCGACTTAGCGACTCTATGAACTAGAGTAAAGCGAGACGAAGGATGCGTATTCACCAGGTGAAATTTATCGATGATAATTTTCGAGATGTCGCGCGTTTTACGTAACGTTTCGCGAACCTACACTTGTCTCTCTCTCTCTCTCTCTCTCTCGTAAGTTAATAAATCTATAGTCCGAGTCTGCGTTTTCTTCTCTACATGTATATTTACATATAGACGTAAATTGGGAGAAGTTTGTTAGCGCGGGAGAAAACCCGGGGATCGCGCGCGCGCTCTTCGGATACTCGGCTCGGTCTCGCGTCGCGGTTGGCTATTGTTGACTAGTACTACTACCTCTTGGACGCGGCGCAAGCCAGTATATACGCGTAAGTGTATACGCGCGCGGATTTCTCTTTCTCTTTCTCTTTCTCTCTCTCTCTCTCTCTTTTTCCCACTTTGACGCTTCCCTCTTTACCTCGTCTTCTGCCTTTCGAAAAAAGCGATCTGCTGAGTTTGTATCTTTTTTCTTCTTTCTCTCATTTTCTTTTTTTAAGAATCTCGGGTTTCGCGAATTTTTTTGTTAACGGTGCTGTGCGAGCTGACGATTGCGCGATTGCGAACTGCTTTTTTTTTTTTTTTTTTTTTTTTTTAATCGGTTACTCTGTCAAGTCGCAAGTCTTTAAGATTTCGTTACAGCAGTTTTTTATAAGAATAAAGTAAATCGTTATCAAATCAAAAATTATAAAAAGCATTTTTAAAGACAAGCGCTCAAGCTGGATTAAAATTATAATTTTTTTTTTTTTTTTTTCGTGCAGTTTAAGAGGTACAAGGAATTTGATATACGTCAATGTATTTGAAAATATACAAAAAGCTCACCTTGTCCCATATGTCGTACAGAATAAGCTTTGATGTGGGACAATGTGTGTGAAAAAGAGAGAGAGAGAGAGAGAGCTCGAAAATGAAAATAAGAAAGTAAATTTATATTGAAACAAATGAACGCTATTTATTATATCAGAAAAAAATCATCTTTTAAAAGAAAATGAAAATAAATTTTTCAGCATTGCTTTAGTTTAATGCGTTTATTTTAAAACGATATATTGTATTATAAATTACATTATTCTTTAATAAATAATAAATCTTTTTTTTTTTTTTTTTAATTCTATTTGCAAATATTATAAGCGCTGAATTTATGTATTAAATAACTATTGATTAATTCCATTTAAAACACTTTATGATGAATATTTTTAAGGAACTGATAATGGTGATAAAAAAATAATATATTTTGATAACATGAAATTTAAATTTCATAATAAATTATATCAATAACATATATATAATAAAATGAATTCTATTTCATTCATAAAAAAATTGATTTTATTTATTTGAAAAATGTATAAGTAATAACTCTTCGAAACAATATAAAATACTTATCATTTATTTTAAAATTTATATATTTTTTTTCATAAAATGAATTTCCTTTATTAAAAAATTTGATTTGTATAATCACAGCGCAAAATTATTTATCTCTTTCCAAAAATATACAACTTTAATCAAAACACCCATTTTTTCGAATTCATAACTGCCAACTTCTTTCGAGCTTTCGGTGGATTGTAAAGTTGAAAACACATTAAATCGAAAATTTCTCTTTTAGAAATCTTATTTTTAAAGGCATACAAATATTGTGTTAATTTAAATTTAATGATTATTTTTTAATTATATGTTTTACTATTGTTAAATAAAAAATGAAAATATATTATTTTTATATTAAAAATTCAAACTAAAATTAATCCTTAAAATATTATTAAGTAATTTTACAAGACCTCGATATACGCATATCGTTTAAATTAATTTATGTCTTTCCTTGCCAGGTGAGTCTGATTCGTTTACTTTATGTATTCATAGAAATACGTCGCACGCTTTATCAATATATGTTAAATATCGTTTTATGAAATATGATAAATTCATTTTATTTTTTAATGTAAAACTTCGTTACCATATTACAGTGTAATTGCCATTAACGTTTAATTAATTAATAAATTTATCGATTGAAAAAATTGATAGTTTTTAAAAGTAGAATTCATCAAAAAATAATTATCAAATAAATATAATAGAGCCTTCAAGATTTGACAAAATTTAAAAACGACGGATAAGTTTGTCCGTTTCAACAGTTCCCATTGTAAAATCGCTGTAAACGTTTATTTCTAGCTTTTCAAGCTCTGCTTCAAACAAATGACAAGACCGTAAATTTGTCGATTCTCAAGGTTCCATGTTTACATAACACAAGTTATTCAAAATTTATATTAACATTCAAACTTCGCGAAGCGCAAATCTTTTCTAACTTACTGTATCGCGCGAAACTTGGAAAAAAAAAAAAAAAAAACTTATTTTTATCATTCAAATCTTATAAAAATAACCCCCGAAAGTTTAACGACCTCCGATACCAAAAGAAAAAAGAGAAAAAAATCTCCCGCGCATTACACGTGGCACAACAAACAAAAATTCCGTTACTTCGCCGCGATTCAACTATTTTTTTTTTGTTTTTTTTTTTTTTTTTCGATCGAACCAACCAAACAAATTAGAAGCTATCCAAACATCGATAAATATCCGATAATTGAATGAGCGATCGAGATCGATCTCGCGTATGATAAAAAAAAAAAGCACACAGCGGAGCTTCGTGCAAGAAAAATTTATACACAAGAAATGAAAAACGAAACAACATGAAAAAGCAAAGCAAAGCTGAAGTCGAAGCTCGCTCGTTTAACAACAAAATCATATCGCGCCGCAACAGGTACCTGCTAAATATGTGTATATATCCAGTAATATACTTAAGTAAGCTTAAGTATCAAGCTCCCGGTGGTCGACGACGTTCCGGTATCCTCTCTTCGTCTCGTTCACGTGGGTGACGACGTTGAATTGCTTCTCGAGACGCGTGCGCGCGTAAGCCCTGTGTGCGATACGCTCGTATCGTACGGATTTACTTTGAACGCCCGGCCCGCGCGAGTCTTTTCCCTACCGACTCTCTCTCTCTCTCTCTCTCTCTTTTTCTTACTCTCTCTTTCTCTGTTTCTTTCTCCGTCTCTCTTTTTCAGTACCACGCGGTAAAAATAGATCGAGAGAAAGCGACAGCCCTGTGGTGGAACGGTATACATCGATGCTTCCGCGAGTTCTTGCTGTCTCAACGAGTGCGAAACACCGGCACCGTCGAGATTAATTCTTTTTTTTTTTTTTTTTTTTATTGATTTATTTATCGCGGAGGTTTTTCAAGAGAGGTGCTATGGTTCAGGGAATTAAGCTTCTTTTTTTTTCAGATGATTTTATGAATTGCTTGTGTTTAAGGAGAAAGAATTGCATTTTCCTTTTTAATATAATTCATTCGTATAGTGAAAACCATTAATAAATTTTATTATTGTATTTTTATCGTATTTTAAAAAAATATATTATCAAAAAAAATTATCTTTGACATAATATATAATGTATTTAAAAATGATTAAAAGGTATATTGATATTAGAGAAACAATAAAATATAAAAAACAAGTTGAAGCAAACGTTAGTATAATAATGAAAATGTTTAAAAAAAAAAAGATGAAAGAAATATGCTGAGATAAATTAATCAACGTCTAAAAACAAGAGCAATAAAAAATGTTAATGAAAAAAAAAATATCTGAATTTTTTTAAAAAGAACAAGAATGTATATAATGTACATAGAAAAAAAAAAAAAAAAAGAAGAAGCACTTTTAAAGTTTCATCACATTTATTTTGTAATATATCTACAAATTTTCAACGTGTTTTCATCTGTTTTTAATATACTTTCATTATAAAAAAAAAAAAAAAAAAAAAAAAAAAAAAGTATTTCTTTAAAAAATGTTGTTGGTTAAATTTACAAAACTAGACAAACATTTAGTTTTACATTTTTTTACTATACTTTTTTTTTGATGGAATAAATAAACTATATTTATTTTATAATAAAAAAAAAATCTTAAACAAAAGAATATTTCGTACAAGTATTTTTTGTATCTTCAAGAATGTTTATGTTGGTTTAAGAACTAAAGCATTGTGTTATATAATAATTAGCAATAACACATTACAATAAAATCTTTCTTAGAAAACTTAAGGTCGAGAAATTGAAACCTATTTTTATAAAACAATTTGTACATAAAAAGATTTCTGTTACTCAATATCTCAATCCCAATCATCGTCCTTAATATCCTGTACAATGTCGTTAGCTTCTCGTGGAAGTTCTACGTCTTCGACCATTTTCAATTTTTTCGATTTCTTTTTCTTTTGTTTTTGTTTATTTAATCTCCTTTCCATTTCTTCAACCGGTACATCCAAATCACTATTTTCATCACTATCTCCTTGCTTATTCGTTCTTTTCTTTTTTCTTATCTGTGGAACTTTGATATCTGCTATCTCGTCATTTTTCGTTAATAATTTCAACTTTTGTGATTGATAAACTTTTATCCACGAATCGTAGAATTTGCTAACCGGCGTCCCAGCTTCTTTAATTTTTCTTTCTACATTTTCGATGGTTGTCATGTCCTTTAAATCAATGGGATGTTTCGCTCTTTCCGCTTCAATGAATTTTCTGCCTTCTTCGATTTTGTCAAGTAGCTGCTTCATTTTTCGAGTGTAATTTGGTACATGACATTTTTTCAGAAATGCCTTCAACTATTACATAAATAAAAAATTAGCAATTTGAAATATTATTACGCAATTAATAAATATTTTACGAGACTTAAGAATTTCTTACCTTAATTATACAAGGTATGTACATGTCTGGAAAATAAAGTGTGTAACTATCCTTTGCGGCGCTTCCTAAAATAAGTTCATATACATTTTCAATAATAGCATCCTTGTAACCATTTTCGACCATTTGACTTTTTGATGCTTTCAACAAACACATTAATGATATTGGTTTCATTGAAACTGTTTTGTGCCTTTTATTAAAATCGTAGGTGTCTAGTATCTAAAATTAAATAATTTAGTAAATAATTTTAAAAAATTGTAAATGATTTTGCATCGAATTTAATTTTACCTCTACAAGAAACGGTAGAGATGGTATAAAAGTTCCTGTCTCTTTAGAAATATTAATCAGCATTTTTACGCAGTGAAATCGCAATGGATAATATTGGGCAGTTGGAATTAATTTAACTACGCCAATAGTAATCTATAAAAAGACAAGTATTATTATACATAATAACTGAAATAAAAACTTTTTATTTTAAGTATAACCTACTTGAACAAGAGGATATAATAAACTACGAATTGAGGAATTTTTTCTTGATGCAGACATAAGATCAGACCAAAACCATAGAGAATGAATATATTGCCAATTATATACAGCTTGGAAGTGTTCCTAAAAGCATTAAAGAAAAAATGATAAAAATATCATTCTATAATAAATTGTAAAATTATTAAACTTTTTTCATTACTTACTTTCTTTTTTAAAGTCAAAGCATTTCGCAAATGTATTGCAAGCTGTCGAATGTACAAAAAAGCATTGTAATATGCCAACTCATCATCAAATCCATAAAATTCAGTAAGAGAACGGCGCATAAAATTTATTCCTGGCAAAGTTGTGGGGGAAACAAATTTTGAATTTTCAACGTACTTAATATACATAGTCTGGAATTAAAAGTGAAGCAAAACAATTTTTAAAATTTTAAATATAAAATTAACAATAGATATAATTAAAATAAATAATAACCTTCATTAGACCGTTAATAACTGTAGGCTGTATCGTCGCAATCCTCACAATACACAAGAAAGATATTACACGTACAGTTTCTTCTTCTGCCGTAGACCAATATTTTAATAGAATACGCAAAAGCGGCTTACGCAAGGAAGAAAATGATTGTGTATAAGGCAGCATTTGGTGTAAATGTTTTAACAGTACAGTGATAATATTAGCTGATGATACATTTTCAAAAACCTATTAATAATATCAAGATATCATATTAATTTAATTTAAAAACAAAAATTATTATATTTAAAAATAATTACCTTAAGAAGATCTAATAAATATGATTTAAGAACTCCTTTTACTTTGGAAAACCTTTTGAATTTATGAATTTCAATATGACTTTCATCACCAATCTTTAAAAATTTTTTAAATGCATCCGGTAAAAACATAAGACACAATTGAATGATACCATTAAATACTAAAATTAAATAAATTTTTTATTTTATATGTACATAACATTATTGCAAAACTGCACAATATTTTTAAAATTAACTTACTTGCTCCTCCTTCAACTTTGTACTGCCCAGTTTGACTTTCAGAATCACTAATAGTCTCTAATGCTGCATGGAATGCTTCTACTACATTCTTGATAGTTTTTGAAGTTCTGAAAATAAAATAATTTTTAGAAATTATTTTTAAGTAAATATTATAACTCAACTCATTCGAATAAGGCTGTAAAGGAAAAACAGTACTTGTCTGTTTGTATTTCTTCTTGCCATTTTTTGAGCATTTTAAAAGTAACTTTTACAGGACCTCCTTCAATTACATTTTCTTTAGCATTTGCTTCATAATCTGACTCATCACTAGCAACCTGAAATATTTAAAAATGTCAATATTTTATTATATGATTATATTCAATTTTATGACAAAATTTTTAAAAAAAATTATTTTTGATTATTAACAATTAAATGATATAAACCTCTAAATCATCATCTGGTATATGTTTTAAATCATCATAAACTTCATCACTTGGCAAATTATCTGCAGGATCATCATCGACATTAAAATCTAAAAGTTTTTTATCATTTTGTATTAAATATTTAAAAAATTCTGGATCTGTATCTTTTAATTTCATCAAAGATTTTCTATGTTCAACCGGATCCAAATCACTGTCTCCACTATAAATATCTTCCAATTCGTCATTAGCAGCTTCAAAAAGATATTATTATGTAATATTTCAAATAATATTTCAATTCTTACAATTAGAGATAAAAATTACAAATGTAGTATAAATTACCAGATTTTTTAGCTGCTTTTTTAACCTTTTTTACTGGTTTTTCATTTTTAATATCTTGAAAAAGTAATTATAGTTATAAAACATTTCATATAATTTCTATACTCTTATACTTAGAAATAAATGTAAAAAATTTAATTTATTTTACCAGATTTTTCAGCAGCTTCTTTTATCTTCTTAACTGATTTTTCTTTCTTAATATCTTAAAAAAGCAATAATTATTATAAAATATTTTAACCATTTCTCAATTTTTATAAATAAAAACTAAAATAAATCTAGTATATATTACCAGATTTTTTAGCAGCTTCTGTTACATTTTTTACCGGTGTTTCTTTTTCGTCTTCATCATCACTAAGATCCATATTTTCAAAATCTTGATTAAAGAAGTCATCTGTTGTCATTTCAGCTATATTTTTTTTCTTTTTTTTCGCTACATTTTTCTTTGCCATTTTTTCCACTTCTTTGCCTTTTTTAAGTTTCATTTCAATTCTACACATAAAATAAAATAACTTTGTTTTACATTTACATCACATTATTTATTAATATAATAGAATATTCAAATTCATTTTTTATTACATGAAATTTATTTTTTACAGATTGATATTAAAAATAATTTTAAATTATTCCTTACCAAAATAATAATAGATTTTATTTTATTTTAAAATAACAGAAACACGTTATTTCAATTTATAGGTTAAAAACACAACGCATGGGCTCGTACATGTATATCAAAGAAAATAGACCATGTGTTATTTTTTTGAAGAAATATTAGTTTCAAAATCCACCACTCGCGATGCTGCACTCTTTGTTTACTTTCAAGATTCTACTTTACCGATAAAAATATTATAAACGCCCGGTATTATAATTTAAAGCATATAAAATAATTTTTTTTTATTAATAAACGGGTAATATTGGTAATTATGTTATTAAAATAATAAACAAACAAACAAAAAAAAAAAAAAAAAAAAAACAATTTTACAAAATTTTAAAAGTTGTAAGATTGTTCTAATATAAATTTTAAATGAAAAACATAATTAATTATTTATTTTGTTGGATATAATTAATATTCATCAATATAATTAATAAAATAGTAAGTCAGCACAAATAATAAGTTTATTTATTGTTATAAAAAAAAAGTGTGAAAAGTAAGTTAGATTATTAAATTTCATGAATGAATTTGATTTAAAATTTCTTATAAAGATTTTTTGAAAAAATTAAGCGTTTTAAAAGTATTTTATAATGTGGAACAGAAAATCACATAATTAAATGCTTCTTTGTTCATTTCAAATTCCTTTTGAAGTTTCCGCTTTTATGTTAACAGAAAAAGAAAAAAAGAAAAAAAAAAAAAATTGTAAATAGAATCGCGTATTGTCGATTTGATTGCAATTTTACGCAAATAATTGATATTCTACACAACTCATGTTGCGAACGTACATATAGCTTCATTTATCGCATTTTTTTCTATTAAATTTTACGTAAACTTTGCAATGACGATGTGCGTTTAAAAATACCTCTTCATAATGTATATGTAAATTTATTTATCATGTATACATGTCACTTTCAAAATTAATTGACAATTAATATATTCTTTAAACTTTCTTATTCAGCATACTTAAGAGTTTAATAGGAACTATAGAATTTTCATATAATACTATAGTTTAATGTAGAAAAATATTACTCAACAAATTACATAAACGTGTAACGGGATTCTTCGCGTAACATATGAAATGGAATCTAGATTTTAATATATAGTTCCGAAGGTGCGACTATTTTACGTACTAATTATATAAAAATATACATGTACACGTAATTAAAAACTTGACATATACAATACCATATACATATTATAAATTTAAAAAATCGTTCAAAACTAAGCAATATTAATTGTTTATGAGAAAAATAAACTATACTCGCAATTCTTATCGACGATTCATTTTCAATAAGAGTTTGTAAAATATAAAAAAAAAATGATTAAAGATGAAAAAAAGAAATGTAGAAGCGCAGCCGCAAACTAACGAGATTAACGAGATTCTCATCAAAATGCAACAAACTCTCTACAACGACGTAAATATAATAAAAGAGTATTCGGTATATATTCAAAACGCGTTTTCTACTTGTTGCTTCTTTGTCTGGCTCAACACAGTGGTATAAGCGACTATATCCGTATATTTAATTGAACGCGTGGTTTGTTTATGCGGCCCCGTTCGCGTTCTTCCGAACGAAAGTATACACGTACATATGACCGCAGTTTGTATATACGATTCATGCGTACAATCGCAACTTATAGCTTGTATCTGTTTGGCTTTCCGTTACACGCTCGTTAATTCCTCTTCTATTCTGTTTTTCTTTTTCAATTTCATCGTTATACGTGCAGCACGATTGCATTACGAGCATTAAGTTCGTTCGTTTGATTAGAATGGTTGAAATATCGTATCTGTATTAGATTTGAAAAATGTAAATTTTTAAGGATGTCATCCTTTGAGATGAAAGATATATCATTTTTTCGGTTATTGGCTTTAAATAGGATGTTGTACGTAACCTATTATAAAGCTTTGAAAAAATCTTCTTTATTACAGATATAAATATTCTTTGATTACAAAATTTATTAAAAATGATAGAAAATTTAACAAAAATAGATTGCCGGAAAAAATGTAGTTTCCTAATTTCTCCTTTTAATCAGTATAGCTATAATATGTTCATATATGAAAAAAAGGAAAATTAATAAATACAATATTATAAACTGATTTATATTTAATTTTTTGATACAATTATATAAATACAATATTTTTCTAAAGAAAATTAAAAATCAATAAAATTGACTCCTTTCAGCAATCTAGTGTTGAAATTAAAATTTTAATACAAAGATACATTGTTCATCAAATCTTCAGCTTATAAATCTGGTAATATATTATCTCCATTATTTCCACTAATAAATCGAAATAAATGAGATAGGTTTTATAACAATTCATTATTCTAATTTTAATTTCTATGTATTTGCGAATTACTTTTTGCATTCATCGGCGATAAAAAACACAATGTATATAAATATCTCAAAATGATTGTGAACAAAAAATCGGTTTTCCTTATTTACAGCAATCATTTATATATGATTAAAAAAAATTAATGGTAGGGAGGCTTCAGTTTATCGCTGAATTATCGTTATCATTACGCTTTGAGCTCATTTTACTTTTTTTTTTTTTTTTTTTTTTTTTTCTTTCTTCAATGCATGACAATGTCAATAGAAAACGGGTATAACTTATTCAGCGAGCTGCGTTTCGATGTTGTTACATTTTTCTCGCTGTTGCTTCTAATTCATCGTTTCTTTTATTGTTCGGTGCAATGGTAACATACGTATATTTTTGCAGTAATATTAAAAACTTTAAGTGTACAATTTTTTTATATCCATATAAAACCAAGCCGATACAATAATTAATTTTTCAACGATTAAAAAAATTATTTTAAATCAAAAAGAACATTAGTTGGCAACTTGACGAGTAAGTTTTTACAGTAAAAATTATTAGTAAACATTTATTTGAAATTTTATTTATTTACTCAATCTTCTATTTGAAATATTGAGTTCTTTTAGAAAACCATTTGCTATTCTGCAATTTAATCTACTATTAATTTAAAAAAAAAAATCAAAACAAAAACTAAAAAAAAACAAAAATCGATTCGATAAGATAAAGTCTTAAAAATAATATATGCTAATTGTCACGTAGCCAAGATGGAAAAAATCATCGTATATTCCTTCGCAAAAATTATTCATCGCAACGTAGGCAACGTTTTTCGCGATCGCGATGCGCGTTTTGAAAAAATTTTTAATCAAAAAAAAAAAAAAAAAAAAAAATGGCAAACCGTCGCACGTAACAGACAAATTAACAATAAAACACGCAATTAAGCTCGTCGATTAGCATTTGACTAAACAAGTTTTGTTTACGATTATTATAAACTTCTTACGCGGCTTGTAAACGACCACGTAATTTTGCATATTAACCTTCGTATTGCGAATGCAAAGTAAAGCGAAATATATATATATACATATATATATGTATATATATATCACGTTCGGTTCATTATCTTATTTTTTATTTTTTCGTTTTATTTTTCTATCATTTTTCAAAACTTTACTCAACGACGGATCTTTATCTATACGCGCGTAAATCTCGTAATTTTCAGATCACGCGTCGAGATAGATTAAAAAACAATCGCGGCTAGCGTAGGATCCAGCAATAAGTCGATTCTATTACTACGTGTCGCGATCTACCCTTGTTTTAAAAATCATATATTTTTAGCTCGTTTGTTATGTATGATAAATTCAAACGGTACGATAAACTTTTGATTAGCCTTTGTTTTCTCACGAAAATAAATAAGATTAAAAATCTTTCTCCGATGTTCGTAATTTTACGCGGAGATAAGTATTTGCTAGTTTTAGAATCGTGGAACAAAACGAATATTGATTTTATTTTATCAATAAACGAATGTAAAAATAAATAAGCTCGAAGATTTTTATCCGTCGCGCGTTGCGCGTTTAATATATATCAGCGTATCTATTTAAATTTTATAATATTGATTAAATGATATTTATAGTTTAGAAAGCTTATTGTAAGCGATATCAATTAAAACAAACGTATTAATAAAATAAGTAAAACAAAGTAAATAATTTCATAATTGATAAGATAATCGATAAAAAATAAAAAAAAAAAAAAAAAAAAAAAAAAAACATTCGATTTTTCAAACTTTAAACGTAATTATCTTGTACATACATTGACACAATCGTTTAGAAAAAATCCGCAAGCATATTAACATCCAAATTATTATTCTCTCAATTTAACCTCAATATTAACTTTCAAAAGAAAAAAGAGCATATAAAAAGAAAAAAAAAAAAAAAAAAAAGAAAAATCTTCAAAAATCACTTTCGTCCCATCCGAAAGTGCCGCCGCGTAAAAAAAAAAAAAAACAAAAAAAAAAAAAACAAAAAAAAAATAAAATAAACTGGGTCTCGGCGCTCTTCAAAAGCGAATTCTCGCGCTCGTCTTTACACACGTATATAAAATATACTTGTGCATTTGTGTGAGTATGTGTTTGTGTGTGTATACACATACGTACATGCGCGTTCGCACACAAGTAGAGAAGTAGGTAACACAAGTAGGTACGTAGTACGCGATACGGCTTATATAACGCGAGGCGCTTATGCACGAGAGGCGCATATAGACGCGCGCTCGAGTCGGCGTCGGCCGCAGAGCTGACGCTGCCTCTGCCGATACCGCAGCAGCCAAAGACGACGACGACGACGACGACGACGACGACGGCGTTGCCCTTCGAATTCGTTCATAACGAATCGTTATTTTTTTCTTTCATTTTTATTTTATTTTATATTATAATTATTTTTCGTTGTCAATCTCGTCGCTTCTCCTATTTATTTTTTAACGAGAGCTACTTTATCGTTAATTTTTTTTTTTATAACTTTTGCTTGAAATTCTTTTAATTCGTAAGTAAAGTTAGTTTGATAAAAAGGAAAAAAAGAAAGGGACGGGCTTACGATGCGTTAATACTCGACGGAGAAGTGGAGAATTTTGTGCACGTGGTCGTGTATGTGTGTGTGTGTGTGTGTGTGTGTGTGTGTGTTTGTTTGTTTGCTAATGTATTTTTATAATAAAATTATAGTGCGTTGTGATGCGAAAGTTGGTGCATTAGGGACGCGCGTGTATCTTTCGCGAATATTCTTAAAGAAAGTTATTTTTACCTCGAGAGGATTTTATAGTCGACTCGTATAAAAATAGGATTACTTTGCGATAAAGTACAGTGGGGTGTCGAGTTCACGAGAAATTGCTAATTAAACATTTTTTAATTTTTAGTTTACTTCGCGTTAGTAAGTCGAAGGTCATGTTTTTTCTTTTAATTTTGAAGAATTATTTGTTTCTAATATTTCTATAAATTTTATTAATGTTAACATTTCAATATACGTTTAACAATAATAAATACGATATCGGCTGACAATTTTTTTATAAATTTTATAATTTTTACTCTCATCAAAATAAAATAAACTTATAAATTTAAAATAACTTTTTATTTTAATAAAGTAACAATTTCATTTAATTAACATTTCAGCTACTTAATCTTTAAAAAATTTACAAAGTTTAAAAAAAAAAGAGTTACATACATAAATATCATTCAAAATAAAAACGCGTATGATACCGCATTATTGAATTGTAACATCGTCATAAAAAAAGAAAGTATTTTATGTAATTAAAAACGAAAGTGTTTTATGTAATTAAAAAAAAAAAAAAAAAAAAAATTTACATCACTAAGTTATTAATAAAAAAAAAAAAAAATAATAATAATAAATAGTTCCCAATGTTTCAACGCACTCGACTAACATTAAAATAAACAGCGCGTTCACAATCACCTAAAAAAAAAAGTCGATAACAAAAAACATTCCTTCAATAAAAAAAAAAAAAAAAAACATTCGTCAAACTTCCACCTACGATCGCAAAAACTCTTTCGTGTTTTCAGTATACCGCTAACGAAATCCGTGCCAGCCTCACATCGTCTTCATAAACCAATAAATCAATCATTCTCGACACGATCCACGCCAAAGTCTCCCTTACGCTCAAAAACAAAGAAACGAAGAAAAAAAAAAAAAAAAAAGAAAGAAAGAAAGAAAGAAAGAAAGAAATTCTCAACGGCACACTCCGTCGCAGATTCGCGACAAGAGAAGCTCACACAAGGAGAAGAGGAATGCGCTCGTCTCGATTGAAGTAGACCGCGCGTGCGGGCGCGCGTGTCCGTATGTGCGCGCGTGTGCGTGTGGGGTAAAAGAGAGAGAGAGAGAGAGAGAGGAAACAATGAACGCGACGACGTACGAGGGTTACACCGAGCTTCTCGGCGGCGGGGTTAAACATGCCGGTATGTTACTTTACCTGGTCAACCCTTACGAGACGAGGTTCGAGAGGTACGAGGACGTGCCGGATTATCAGGCGCAGGTGAGTTTTTCTTTTAACGATTGCGTCGGGGTAGGCATTTACTTTGTTTTTTTTATTATGAATGTATTCGTTTATTCAATTTTATAACTTATTGCAGATATTCTTGTTTTCTTTTTAATTTTTAACGATATATTCTTTATACTTTACAAACATATTACAATTAATTAAAAAGATAAACTTTAACTCATTGTTTATTCTTTTTTCCTTTTTCTCTCTCATTTTTTTTTTTTTTTTTGTTGTTGTTTTGTTTTGTTTTCTTTCTTTCTTTCTTTCTTTTTCTTTTTTTTTTTTTTTTTTTTTTTTGTTTTTTTTATTATTTGCGCAAGGTATGGTTTTCGTTTTTCGTCCTCATCGCGTTAGAGAACGCGATACTTTACGCCAAAAAGGGCAGCAGCTTTCGATTGAACGACCACGTAACTTCCATATCCCATTGGATTCTTCAAGAAACTGGACGGTAAGCGTAGGTAACACCCTGCCACATATTTTATTATTATTATTGTTGTCGTTGATGTTTTTATTTACGCTCGCGATATAAATACGGGGTAACTTTATGTTGTTCAAAGTTAAAAAGAAAAAAAACGAAAAAAAAAAACGTATTTATGAGTATCGTAAAACCGCAAGTCATTCGTTCTTGAATTCTTACAACTGTAAATTGGAATGAATAAGAGTATGGTTAATTTTGCAAAACCCGTTGTATTACGCTCGGATAAAAAAGGTTACGTAAACCGAACGCTACTCGATCAATTAACGTATTCTTTTTTATAAACGTCTATTCATAAATGTACATATACATGTATACGTTTTGTTTTGTTCTCTTTCTTTTCTTTTTTTTTTTTTTTTCATACGCAACTTGTTGATTACATAAAACTTGACATCTTCGGCACACGACATAAATTCATCTACAACATAGTAATGTATGTTTTAAATTTACATATGCGGAGTAAAGTAGAAAAATATTATAAGGGGAGAAATTAAAGTTTCTATTGAGATTAAAAAAAAAAACATTAAAAAAAAAAAAAAAAAAAAAAAAAGAAAAAAAAAAAAAAAAAAGAAATATTTTACTATTTATAGAATACTTTTTCGAGGAGCCGAATACTACGCTTATATATGGATATACCAGAATTTCCGCTTGTGGAATTTGTCGTGGGATTCGCCTTGGACATGGTACATAACGGCGATCGGCGTTGACTTTTGTTATTACTGGGTGCATCGCGCTAATCATGGTTAGTCTTTGGCATAAATTAAATCTCATCGTACCTATTTATTATAATTATATAACAACATTAGCATATTAATTTATAACAAATATGTTGTCGTCCTTACGACGCAAAAGACATTGGCGCTAAATTTCAAATGACTTTGAATACTAATTTTTTTGTTTTTTTAACTTAATATATATTTTTTTTTTTTTTTTCCAATAAAATTGTATTTCTTTCGTTCAAAGTGCAGGCTTAACATATCCATAAACAATCTATCGTATCGATCCATATAAAAAAAGGATAAATTTGAATCAAAATACACGCAAAAGATTTATTAACATAATCGATTATTTTTAAAACTCGACGAGTCTATAAAATTTTGTGTACATAACTAATAAATGAAGCATCGAAATTTACTCTTTGGATAAACGCGCGCAATTAGAAAAAAAAAAAAACAAAAAAAAAAAGAAAATAATAGCCCCGTACTTATTTTCAGAGATACTCTTCCTATGGGCGCACCATCAGGTCCATCACAGCAGCGAGGAATTCAATCTCGCGGTCGGTCTGCGTCAATCGGTTTTGCAACAGTGGTGCAGCTTCGTAAGTATACGCATATACGCGTATTTATATACGTACACCATCGAAGGGTCGTATTACCGAGGAGATCTTAGACGGCGTCCCTTTTACTTTGAGTCGTTGCTCGCTCTTTCGTGTGTTGTGGGCGTGCTCGTGTTGTTTGTAAACTCGACACCACGAGGAAAATCGATCTTACGCGTATTTGTCTTTTTATTTCGGGTGGATTATTTTCGCTTCTGCTTAACATTTACATATGTACGCTTTGCTCGCGGATGATGAGACGATTCGATTGCGGGATTTATGGATTATACGTCATAGCTGCTACGAAACGAGAGACGCTTGTGCGAATCGAGGTTCTTTTTTTTTTTTTTTTTTTTTTTTTCTTTATTATTATTTTTATCCAGCCGAGTCGAGTCTTTTACTTTTCGTTATCGGGACAGCTGCTCTTGCCGTTGTATAAGAGCGTCGATGATGTTTTCGTGTTTGTTATTATTGCTTGCGTATAGTCTGCGGCCTTAATTAGGTGGAGGCTGTTTACTCGCTTTTATACTATTAACGTAGGTATGATTGAAAATTTTGCTTAATTTTTTATTCAATGCATTATTTAATATTAAAATTTGATTTTTTTTTTTCTTTTTTTTTTAACGCAAATATACATTTAAAATGTTATCTTACTCAATTGTAAATGTATGGAGATTGATTTATTATTACCGACATATCGTATATAATCTATAAATGCTTAAGTAGATAAGTACCGAGTTCGACGAGACGTCGTTATCGTGCAATCGGTATTCTTTTGTTAAAAAGTTATATTTTTCTTTCATTTAATAAAATCGAAAAATTATAAATTATATTAAACATTGTTTAATACAGATAATTTTTCTAATATTTATAAAAAATTCTTTTTAATCATTCATTTTTAACATCAACCATGACATTAAATAAATCGGTCGGTCACGGCTAAAAAACATTCACTCATGTAATCTTTACGCAACACCGTAGCTTTACCAAACAATGAGACACGCGATAAACGAAAAAGAAAATTTTCTATTGTACAACCTCATGGCGTAAAATATACATATATAATTGCATGCACATTAACTTTATTGCAGATGTTTTACTTACCTCTGGCCTTGTTCATACCACCGTCGCATTTCGTCGCTCATCACCAGTTCAACTTGATTTATCAGCTTTGGATCCACACGACGATTATCGACGACCTAGGCCCATTGGAGTGGATCTTGAATACGCCGAAGCATCATCGCGTTCATCATGGTAATTCGTTTAATTGATCGGACGCTTGTATTTTATACTATAGGTCAATAAGCGTAAGTCGAATTTCAAATGTCGCGAAAAAAGGATGAGTTAGCTCTTGATTGCTATAACTGTGTGAAATTTCTCTTTAGAAACTTTACATTCGTTCAGGTATGCTTCCTCGTGTAATTTAATTTTTTTTTTTTTTTTTTTTTTTTTTTCCATCCATCCCATGATAATAAAATCCTTGCTGTATTCGATAATACAATAAATCGGTAAATTTAAAGGTTAATTAATCGGCGAAACATCAAAGTAAATATTTCGCAACGAAATGGAATATAATCTCATCTGTTATTCAAGTTAATTATAATGAACTCAATACATTATCTCAACACTTGTTCGTCTTTAAAAGTAAAAATCAAACATTCATAACATTTACCGATCGCTTATGCAATCTCATTTCTTATTATTATTTTTTTCATTTCTTTCCACCATTAGCACGTTTATATGAAATAGCCATCATCCCGTAATTGAGTTCCTTGATGTTCGATGCAAATAAAGAGTGGCAGTCCTGTCGCGATCTCTAGAGGTTTATGCTTGTGAATTATTAATAAGATTCGCACACACGTGCGTATATACGAATACGCATCGGTACGAATTAGCGCCAAAGATTACATATTATCTTCTTCTTCTTCTTCTTTTTCTTCTTCTTTATGCACGTTTTTTCTTTCCGTGGTCTCGTGCGAATGATAAATAACGTTTGACGATCGTTCAACGTAACGTGAATGTTTTTAATGGTGTTACGTGAATAAAATCTTGCATACGGTTAATACATTAACCGTAATTATTTTGTCTGTCGCGTTTTCTTAATTATTGTAAACTGTTTTTTACTTCGTGATATAACAAAGATTATTTTTGTGTTAGGTAATTTAGCGATAAGCATGTTTTTCAAAATCATGTAGTTCTGTTTTTTTTTTTTTTTTTTTTTTTACAAGCATTTTTATCATAACTTGAATAACAATCAGGAAACAATTATTAAATAAGATGCTTAAAAAATTTTCTAAAATTATAAATTATAATTCGACAGATAATTAACGATTGATCCTTTTTTTTTTTTTTTTTTTTTTTTTACTTTCAGGTTGCAATTTGTATTGTTTGGATAAGAATTACGGTGGTGTATTAATAATATGGGACAAAATTTTTGGAACTTTTGTGGAAGAGCTGCCCAAAGAGGATATAATTTATGGTCTCGTCATCAGTCCACAATCTTACAATCCTCTGTATTTGCAGGTAAACTTTATGATGAGCGTTTTGTTTTAAAAAAAATAATTCGAATATAATTTAAAGATTTTTAAAAATAAATTTTAATCTCGAATACGAAACGAACGATTAAACGATACTTTCCACATCTTTTTGCGTTTCAAAAAAAAAAGTAAATTAAACAAAACCAATTGAAAGGCAATATATAAAACCTTACGTTTATAAATTTTGGTAACCCAATAATAAAACTCGTCAATCCGCTTAATAAAAGCGAGGATTAATATATATATATATATATCATTGCTTTGCAACATGAATACAATACGTTTCTCATTACAGGTGTTTTACGCGGCATCGATGATCGGACGCAGCTTGCGCATTGGAAATCTGAGAGACAGCTTGGCGGTGTATTGGAAGGGTCCGAGCTGGCAACCCGGCCTCCCGCGACTCGGCCTCGACGAGTTCAAAGTGAACGTAAGGCCTGAGTTATATTCTCTCTATACCGATGTATAATTTATCTATTGGATTCTAATGTCAAGATATATCGGTTTTCCGATATATCCATTCGATTGCCCTTCTCTCCCTCTATATCCCGTGGCCTTCGGATTTTTATTTTTTCGCTTTCTTTTTTTTTTTTTTTCTCTTTGTCGTTATCGTCGAGGATAATGAGCACTGACGCTCTCACACGCGTCAAAAATGCCGGTGCTATTCTTTTTTTTCTTTTTTACCGTTCATGATTTTAAAATAGACGCGAAGACGCGTTTTCCGTGCTTTTTTTTTTTTTTTTTTTTTTTTTTTTTAAAAAAAGGTTGCACGAAGAATCTATTACCGCGTTGTAAAAGCGGGAAAGTTTTAAAAAATGGAAGTTTCATTTTGAAATGTATTCTTATGTTAAATTTTATAATTTTTATAATAATCTGAGAATTTTTAAAGATTTTTTTAAAGGATTGTTTAAAAAATTTACAAAACGTATAATTTCGAATAATATTTTTCATCAAAAAAAAAAAAAAAAAAAAAAAAAAAATACTACAATATAATTTAACTTAAACGTTAAAACTGATACTTTCTACCCTTAAACTTCATTAACTGGTCTATAAACATGTCAAAGTGAAAATAGCCGTAATAATTATGTAACTACATCAACGAGTTAATTGAGCTAGTTAAATTTTAATGATATTCGTCCAAGCGTAAAAGTAAATTGAATCGATTTTATCATATTCCAGCTATTAAAGAAATAAACGACTCGTTAAACGTAAAAATCGTATCAAAGGCATCGGTAAATGCTTTGATGTTAATTAAATCATGATTGTC
The DNA here is from genome assembly GCA_949987625.1 of Chalcis sispes. NCBI lineage: Eukaryota > Metazoa > Arthropoda > Insecta > Hymenoptera > Chalcididae > Chalcis > Chalcis sispes. The sequence goes on from OX465094.1 coordinate 77,149,360, forward strand.
GATCGAATCATTATAATTCATTAATGATTATCGTATAATTCAATGTATACGCATATATTTATGTATACAAACAGTATAGTATTTATCGATATGAAACATCGTGGCTTTGATATTTGTTAAACGTGCAGGGGGTACTTGAATTTTTTTTTTTTTTTTTTCACGACCTACGTAAGACTCTTTTAATCGAGTTTTGATAAAATTTTCCGATAAATTTATGCGCGACGAATTTTTTCTTTACTTAAATTTATTTTAATGCATTACAATGTTTATGAAAACGGTAAATAAATATAAACAAAAAAAAAAAAAAAAAAAAAAAATTTCAGGTCACGTCGCGGATTAAATACGATCCCCGATTACCGACTTGGCAAAGCTGCTACATTATTCTACATTTTTGCATCGTATTTTACAACCACGTTCAACTTTACGACGAAAAAATCGTAAGTTTTTCAAACACATAACATACCTATTCTATGCACTACGCTTCATTTGAATTATCATACAAATTATCTTTCATTTTTTACAACGATAAAAACTCAAAGTTAATTAACGTATCGATTTAAGAAAAAAAAAAATAAATAAATAAATAAATAAATAAACAAATAAACAAAAAAAAAAAAAAAAAAAGATTCAAAACAATTTGCACAGGATCCACAAAATTTTTTCTCCGGAGCAATGGTGATCAACAACGTATGTGCCTTAACGACGATCGGACTTCTCTTCGACAGGTCAAAGTTCGCCAACGTCCTCGAGCTCGCGCGTTGCTGCGCTTACCTCTACTTCCTAAGAAATTATCAAAACTCTTTTATAACTAACGTTTATCTTGCTTCTTCCTGCCTTTGGTTCTACGATACATTTAGAGCCGTCGCGACTATCAGGTAGTAATCGGACGTATATTAAGAATGGATCTATGAAGATTAAGAGAGAAAGGATCGAAAAAAAAAAAAAAAAAAAAAAAAAAAAAAAAAAAAAAAAAAAAAAAAAAAAAAAAGGAAAAGTAAAATCGTTGAAGAAAGTATAAAGTTTTCGATGGATGTAATAATAATATAAAGCGGAGATCGAAGATAAACTGGACGCGGTTTACGTATCGAAAATTGCCTTATAAAATGCGTTAATATAAGGTAATTACTATTGGTGATATATTTACTCGATCCGTATTTAGTTTACAGAAATATTCAATAATTTTAAGAAATAAAACAGAAAGACGAAGTTTGTCAAATTTGATATGTATAACGAAAATATTATCAAATTTTCAAATTAAACTCTATCGGCATTGAAAAATTTGTCAAAATGATATAACGTCGTGTTTTTTAATAATTATTATGAACATCGTCGTAAAATAGAAATAACATTTTATGTAAAATTTTATTTATTTATTCTATTTACAGATTAGTTAATAATCAAACGAGTCGTTGGGATCTAATGCTGCTAACGTACAAATTAATAAATGCTTAAAAACTAATGCGTTTTTCGAGCCAGTAAACTAATTCGAAATGTAAATATTTATAGATTCGATATTAAATTATAAGTTTTTACACTAAGAGAGAGAAAAAAAAAAAAAGAAAGTTAATTTATTTTGTTAGTTTTATTATTTTTTTAACTTTAATACCGGCAATATCGTATAGAAAACTTTTCGATTTAATTGCCAATATTACTTGTAGATAATAAATTTTTGATCAAAAATTTATCTTGCATGATTAACGAATAGAGTTTTTAAATTTAGATAAGCATTCTTAAGATGTGTATGTAATTGATGAAGATTCGCATGCGTAAAAAAATCTTTTTTTTGTAGCTAAAAAAATTACCTGCACGTTCTTCACGCTATAAAGAGAGTCTATATGACTTTTAAATTTAAAACGAAAAAAAAAAAAAAAAAATATGAATTTTAAACTTTTTATTTTATAAACATCGTAAACGAAACGAAATTACTTTAAATATGTAGATATCTTAAATTGTAATAAATAATATAAGGTACAGTTTTAATTGTTCAAACTAAATTTAGATACTTAATATTAAACAATAATTATTTGTTACTACTACTTGCATAATTATGTCACTAATTAAGATTGTACATATATAAAACACTTGTAAAACTAAGTCATTAACTAAGGTCGTACGTAAACGAAAACATTAATGTTTAATATTTTCTATGTCGAGTATTTGATATGAATACTTTAAAAGCATGTATTATCGTATTGTATTTCATTTCTTTATAGTTAGTTATCAATCAATTAAAATTTTTTTCTTTTTCTTTACACAAATATTGCCTTAGTCTCGTGAGAATTTGTATTTATATATTTTTAGCCGTAAATAATGATTTATAAAATAAATTTAGCAAAAAAAAAAGAAAGAAAAAACGTAATGTAGGACATAAGGTGTGAAAAATAAATAAAAAGATGCAACATTGTTTTGAAATGCTTATAAAACATGCCATTTTTAATACAGCACTATTATCATACAACTTGAGAACATACAAATAGCATTCCGAAAACATGACGATTTACAAACGCAATTCATAGTGTCGTATGAAACATTGAGAATTAAACGGCCAAGCGATCAAGAGCGACCCATTTATTTAGGTTTTATTTTTTTTTTTTATTCTTTAATTTATTACATGTGATTATGTGTGTGTATGTGTGTATGTTGTTTATCGGCGTGTATTTGTAGTTTAATTATTATTACTTGATTTGTTTAAGTTTAATTTATTTTCATTTCTCATGGTATATATATATATATATATATATATAATTGTTCGTTCGCTTTTTAAAATCTTTTCTTATTGAGCTTCAAATAAATAAGTTGCGATACATCGAAAACTGATTATTGTACGTACGTGTTACATCGTTTATTTTCTTTAACATTTTTTTATTCAACTGTTTTCGTCTCGTATTTAGTTTCGTTAAAACGCGGTTATAAGTCTTCGGCGTTCGTTCCCCGATTATTTTTTTAGCGGCGGGAAGCGGTGTTTTATTGTAAATTTTTTATTTAATAATATAATCGGCTTCGCGTCTAGATAGTAACTGCATAAGCGCAAATGCATTATAAACGAGTCTTATACATATACACGTTTTTTTATTTAATTATTTTATTTATTTATTTATTTATTTATTTTTCTTTTCTTAAATAACATCCAGTTTCATCAGCGTCAAAATGATAAATTTTCAAGCGATCAAAAAACGACGTCCCGTTCAAATCGTACCGAGGACTTAATATTAAAACTTTTTTTTATTTCTTAATTTTTCTAATTATTTTCTCTCACTCTTTCTCTCTTTTACTTTCTCACCTCGTCAAAACACGCGAATAATCTTCAATATTTCCTTTCATTTATACATATATAAAATTTTTAAATATGCACTTACAGCCATTATAGATCTTGAACATTCAATTAAGTATTAAATCGCAAGCCTTTTTAAAGTTTTTTTTTCTTTTTCTTTTTTCTTTTTTTTTCTTTTTTTTTTTTTTTTTTTTTTTTTTTTTTTTCTTTGTTTATTTTACTATTATTTTTTATTTTTCTCTCTGCTCTTCTCTTTTATTCGTTCTTCATAAACTATATAGTTCGCGTTAATGAAACTGGAGGCTGATCCAACGGTGTCATCATTTAATAATGAAAAAAGAAAACGAGAAGAGAATCATTTTCATTTCATAATAATAAAATCTGAAATCCCTCGTAATAAAATTTCAGGATAAAAAGAATCGTTCTCCATTTTATTTGCGTTGCGATGCTGACAACGCGACTTGCACACTTTTACGCAGTCAGTTCGACTGACTTCTTATTTCGTTCGTTCGCGAGACGACTTCGCGCAAACGAACCGTATCTTGAGAAATTTATTTCTTTTATTGTGCGCGCGGAAGCTCGTGCTTTTTAAGCTAACTTCCATTCGCTATACTTTTAACCTTGTGGTCCATTTCTGTAATAATAATATAGAAAGGTTGTGTTAAATACGTACAGCCGTTTAAAAGGATGAAAAATATAGAATTGCATCTAATTAAACGATACTAATATTTCTTTGCTACAGTACTTGAAAAAATTAACAAAATATTCCTGTTATCAAAAATATCTGATATTTTTCAATAAAAATTTGTAAAGCATTAAAGTATAATTCAAATTTTTTAATAAAATGACATTGATAAACAAAAATTACCGATATTGCATTATATTAAGTATCAATTTAACTGTCATCGATACTATCTTTAGCCTTATCCTCTTTACTTGTATCCTGCGATTCCAGCACAGGAAATTCTAAACTGTCCGAAGAAATTCGTCTACTGCTACTAAATTGCCTTTCCTGATCTTCTTTTGAATCTTTGACGTTGTTCAGCGAATCTGAGCTCAATGACGGATAGTCGAGTGTCGTTTTCAATTCCAAGGAATCCGAACTTCGGCACATGACGTTATAATTCTGTCCACCGTTACCATCGAGTTCCAACGAATCTGTACTCGTTTCCATTACATTTGGTTCGGTTATTGTTCTCGCCGGTTCTAAAAAAAACAATTGCTTTGTTAGTCCTCTATTTTTCAAAATTGCATATGCACTATTTATATATAGGCATTACTTTTCTTACCATGCATTATCGACGTTTCAGCAGCAATAACTGTCACCGGTGCAATTGGTCTGTCGGCTGTATCCGTGAGATCGATTTGAGAGATGTCCTCCGTAGTGTCGTCGTGTCTATCGATTTTTTCTACATTCGCTTGTGCTATTCTTATAATCTCGTCTATTTCCTTGATTCTTTTTTCGTAATCGTCGGAACCCGATGTACTCGGATTAAACGATCCTGGAGCGCTCTCTTGACTTTCAACCTTAGATCTCGCCAAATTTTCCAATTTATATCGATTCTCTGGACTCTCGTGATCCAGCAAATCTTCTTCCTCTCTTGCCCTCAATTCTATCATGTGCGCTTCTTTGCAGGCTTTCTCGAGTACTTCAAAATCCTTCACGGATGACAAAGAAATATCGTCGCCATGGCCAGATCTACTAGTGATGTACCTTCTGGGTAAGCTTCCATTGCTCGATGAATCTTGAGAACTGCTTTGCTGCTGCTCTCGGCGCTTGGCATTCTCTAACGCGACCGCACTTTCCAAGTGCTCGAATTCTTGCAACGAACTGAGTGATACGTTGTCGTGATCTGTTGGCTTGAAGTAACGTTTGGCCGTAATAATATCATAATTGTCCGGTGTGCTACCGAAGCTTCCTCGCATACTGCCGATGCTACCGATGGATTCTTTGTGACTGCCTATACTACCAAAACGACTACTGCCGGCTTCGAAATCGGTTACCTCTTCTTCCTTGATATCTTCTAGTGGTCCACGTTCGTATTCGAGATCGTATAGACGAGCCTCGTTTTGTTGGAACTGCATTTCGATCCACTTTCTGCCACCTTCGTTGTACTGCTCGTCGTCTGAAAAGGATTGAGAATACTGATCGTCGTTTGATGCTTGAGGTGGACTTTCTTCGGATTCAAAATCAAAAACATCCGTTGTACTGTGCGCTGATTGCGCTTGAGGTTTTTGAGCATCTGATTTTTCCGCTATGAGATTTTCTACGTCACGGTCAAAATTTTTACTGTTTGTGTAAGACATTGAGCTAATGCGAATTCCTTTACCTGGATAAGAAACGTTTAAGGATATCGTTAGATATATGAAATAATTAGAGAATAAGCTTATAGATTTTACTTATTATTACTCTATTCAATTAAATATTCCATTTTTAAACGATAAATATTTTAATTAAAAGGCAATAGTAACAATAAGATTGTAGAAACAGTGTATTTTGAAAATAACTTCAAAATTTTCAAATTTAGAATCTTTACCTTCAGAATCAAATTCTTCAGCCTCTCGACCAACTTCTTCTACTACAACAAAATCATCGATAATATCTGGTTTGTCGACCATTTCAAAAGAATCACTGTCAGGAGAATTTCTATCGGTTTGCTCCTTTTCAATGACAGTCTCTAATGAAACACCTGACATCGACGATGACGTCATGCTTAATTGTTGCTGTAACGTTAATCCAGAACCAGGAACATGACCTTCTGCACTCTCATCTTCGATGCTCGACATTGGAGTATATTTCATTTCTAAAGAATCCGGCTCAAATGAGCTACTCTCTGGTTTTGGCTCCACTTGTTCAGATGAACTTGTCGATGGTTCATCCATGATTTCACTCGGTTGTTTTGAAATTTCAGCAAGCATAGATGCCTGAGTGGTACTATCGTCTTCAAATTTATCGGTTGTAGTCATGCTGGGAAGAAAATCATCTGTCTCCAGTGCTTTATCCATTTTTATAGAAGAATCACTTTGCTTCACGTCCAAACTTGTTCCTTCACCCGATGATTCTTGATTGATCTAAATAATTTATTTAAAAATGATAAAACTGAAATATAACAATTTATTGACAAATTATTCGTAACTAAGTTCAATAAAATCTTTAGCTTTCGTATAATTAATTTTTTATATATTTATTTTTAAAATATAAAAGTGAAATTGTAAAAGATATTTTAATAATATAATTCATATTTGATCAAAATAAATTATTTACCACTTGGCTGAAGATCATTTCGCTAGAACGTTTCATCATACAAGGAATATCAGGATCCAGTTCGAATGGCTTGCTACTTTCATCTTCTGATGCATAATTAGACGTTTTCATATCATCATCTAAAACACTTTCTAGATTTTCATCAATTTCGTCCTTATCCAATTCTGGTTCAGATGCCATTAATGTCTCCGATAATTCACTGGTGCTGTCAATACTTCCCATTTGTCCAGAACTTAATGAAGTTAAAGATTTCATTGATTCTCTTGAGCTCAATGTGCTTACTGCTGTATGATAATCTTGCGAAATTGCTTTCGACGATGAATGTTCAAATGACATCATTGCAGTTTCATATTCAGATGCAGTAGTAGAGCTAGGGTGAGCTGCCGATTGCAAAGCTTCTATGTCAGAAGAGCTTGGGCGACTACTAGTTTCATATTCACATGACTGATAGTTGCTTTCACCGCTGCTTGAAACATCAGCTTCGCTTTCGGAAGCTACGCGGTGATGACCACGAGCAGGTTTTTGTCGACGTCGCGGCGCTGGTTGAGGTGGTTGTAACGAAAAAGTTTCATCTTTGGTGGTACCTTCGGCATCAGAACCTGATCGACTTGCGGCTTTAGGAGATGATGAGAAAGATTCAAAAATGTCTTTTGACTCCCTTTGCGAACTTTTATCCGATTCACTTTCTATAACTATAGAAGTTTTGCTTAAATCTTTATCTGAAATTTTTTTCTCAGCAGAACTACTTTCAGATGAACTTTCATCACGGTCCCGTGCAATTTCTCCATGTCTTCGAGGTTTGGCAATCGGTGATGACGAAGAAGATAAATTTTCAGCATCGCTGACTTTCTCCAGTGATGGTGCTTTATATAAAAAAGGTAACTCGTTCGGAATTGATTCTGGTTGTAATTTGAACTGAAATTCAGATGGCGAATCTTTGATTTGTATAACAGTTTCACTATTTTCACTTAATTCTTCGATAAGATCTTGTTTAGCTGCTTCAAGATTTTCTTTTACTTCTGCTATTTCTTTTTTTACAACTTGATCTAGGACTGTAATTGCATATCGTGAGCTCATGTCAACATTTTGAAAGTCTTCTTTTTTCATTCTATAAGGACTTGTTTCTTGATGAGAAAAGTGTGATTTTTCACGTTTATCTGTTTTTTTATGATCATCCCATCCTTTAGATCTTAAATCAACTTTTCCTTCTCGATGAAATTCAGTCCTCGGAGGTTTTTGAATGGTAGTGACTACAGCAGGTTCATCGGATTTTACTTTTACTTCTTCTGGATCAAAAGTTTTGTAAGACAGTAGTTTAACTTCATCTTTCTTATCTTCAGTCTTCTTCTCTTCTGTTTTAAGCAATAATTCAGAAGTTTCTGGTTGTTGTTGTAAATTTTGTAAATCATATGATTGCTTTTCTCTTTCCAATTCATTTTTTTCAGCACTGTCAGATATTTGAATAATTTCTTCACATTTTTCCTCAACGAGTAATATATCTTCTGACGTTGTAACATTATTATTAGTCGATTCAATAGGTTCTGGAGATTTATCAAGTTTTTCTAAGCTGTCTGTTTCTTTTTTTTCGATATCTTTTTGAGTATACATTGCTACAACAGATGATTTTACAGTTTCTTCAATTTTCTCTTCGAAAAGACTCGTTGATTTGATGTCTAATGATTTTTTAGTTGCTTCAGTCATTGTAGGAAGTTCAAAAGATTTTTTCTCTTCAATTGTACTTTTCTTTAAATCCGAATTTTTTTTTTGTACTATTTCTTCAAACTGTTCCTCATAAAGTTGCAGCAATTCAGCGTCTTTACATTTACTTATACTTTCTATTGGCTCTAAAGTTTCTTCTAGTCTCATGAATTGTTCACCTTGTATAACATTAACTGCAGTTTTCGTTTCTAAAGGCATATCAGGAACTTTATTATTTTCATCATATTCTACTTCTAACATTTGTTTTTGTTCTTCATATTTTTCTTTATCATAATCGAAACTGTCTTCGTCATCATCTACAGTCATAAAATGGAATGATCTTGCGGCCATTTCTTCTAATCTATCACCAGTTGGAGTTTTAGCATCATATTCCCTTTGAAGAGTGTCCATCAATTCTTGACAACTAATATCTAATTTATTTTCAACCAATTCTTTTTCTATATCTAAATCTTGTTCACTTACAGGAACCACGGTGAACTTTGATTTTACGCTTGATTTTAATTCAGGCTCCGGAAACGATGATGAACTAGTTTCTTCAATTCTTGGTATTTCAAACTTTCTTTTACCAGTACTTTCAGCATTTTCTTGTTGTTTTAAAGATGATTGATATTCTTCAAGTTCTTTATCAAATGCTTGAGAAGGCTCTAAAGTTTCTGAAACCTCTATTTTTTCATCACCAATCATCCAATCAACTGGTTTAATTTCTAATTCTTTAATTTTCAAACGCGGGGACACAAGTGGCGGGCTTTCAATTTCAAAAGAATCTCTTTCAGTTTTTCTTCGTACGGTAATTTTTTGCAAACTTATTTCTTGCTTCTTTTGATTGTCTTGCGGTAAAGAATAATCTACATTTGTATCTTCTGAAAATGTGACCGGACTCATAGTAACATCACGCTCTAAAGTTTCTAATGAATCAATAGCTGGACTTTCATGTAAAATTTCTTCTTTTATTGGAAAATCGTAAGCTCCCGAGGAAAATTTAACTTCATCAATTTCAATTGATGATACATCCATGGAATCTTGTCTTGATTGACTTTCATTATCAGGTTCTAATATTTCTAAAACTCGAGCTCCCGAAAGTTCTGATATAAATTTTCCCTCAACAGTTGCTTTGGTATCTATTTTAATATCGGCTACTGATGATAATGTATCCTTGACACTTGATAGTGTTTGTTTTTGTCGATTAGCATCATTTTCATCTAATTCAATTTCTATTTGTTCAGACATACTGCTAGGACTCATTGTAATATCTCTTTCCGGTATTTTCGCTTGAGATGAAGATAGTTGAAATGATGACGATTCATCTTTTGTTATATCTTCACTAATACTTACACTTAAACTATCGTGAGTTGAAGTAATGTCAATTGGTTCTTCTTGAATTACTGTGCTTAATTTTGTAACGTCTTTATCATTTTCTAGTGATTTTTGCATAATATTTTCAAATTTTCGTGTTAAATCATCTGCAAGTTCATCGTGAAAAACTTCAGAGTCAATAGTTCCACTTTCAGGAGATAATATTTTTTGTTCTTTTATGTCAGCAATACTTGCACTTTTAACGGATTCCACCATTATTTGTGAAGCATCTTTTTTCTTTGAGTCTAATTTCGATTTAAAATCTTCTTTCACATCAAATGTTTTTGAACTATCTATAGTTTCTTCTTGAAAAATAGACTTTTCTACAATATTTCCCAGTTCATCTTTTTGTATACTTTCATCGTGAAGATCTTTTTCCAATTTTACACGAGCACCAACAGCGCTTTCTTTCAATGAGCTTGCGGTTTCTTTAGTTTTGACTATTTTTTCATCATCTTCTACGGATTTAGATATGGTACTATGTTCATTCTCTTTGCCCATTTGTGAAGCAGAAGCTCGAATTGTTTCTAAATCTTCTGTTAAATTCACCAATGTTTTTTCTGTTGCACTTAAAGAAATTTCTTTAATTTTAGTTGCTTGTTCCTCAGTTTTTTCATCAGGAGAATGTCTTTTTAAAAGCGATGAAGAAGTTTCTTTCTTTTGAATATCTTCCGTTTCTTCGTGAGCAATTATCTTCTCTTGCCCAGTATCAATTTCAGAAGATTTAATTTCTTTTTTTTCTAATGAAGACGTAGCTATATGGTCAACTTTAGAAGTTATAACACTACCTGATGTAACAAAATCAGCTTGATTTAAGGCACTAGTGTCTTCCAAGAGCTTTAAGGCTTCTTTAGGATCCCCAGTAAATGTCCCTGAAAATATTTGAGATTCAGTCGTATGTTTTCTTGTATGCTCTTCATATTCTTGAGTTGTTACTTCCTCACTTTTTTCTCTTTTAGTAACAGTGACTGTTTCGATTTCTTTTTTTGGCACTTTATCAGTAGCTTTTGGTGAAGATGAGCTACTTTTAATACTTGAAGAAGTCGAATCTGAATCTTTTGATGATCCTGAACGTTTAATTGGAGTTTTTGAAGATATTTCTTTTGAATCTCGTCGTTTAGCTAATGGAGTTTTAGGTACTTCTTCCTTAGATTTTTCTTTCTTTGTAGTTAGTTTGGAAGGTAAATCTGTTGTCTTTTTAGATGCAAGTTTTGGTGATTCTTCTTTAGAATCAAGTCTTTTAACTGTAGATTTTAAAGAAATATCTTCTTTACAGGTTTCTTTTTTCGGTATGGTTTTTGCCACTGTTTCAGATTTTTTAGCAGTCATTTTTGACGATTGTTCTTTAGAATGTGATTGCTTCAAGCCGGACTTAAATGATATTTCATCTTTAGATTTTTCTCTCTTTGGAATAGATTTTGTACTGACTTCTTCTTGAGATTTCTCACGTTTTGGAATTGAAGATTTAGGTATTTCATCTTTAGATTTTTCACGTTTTGTAATTGAAGATTTAGGTATTTCATCTTTAGATTTTTCACGTTTTGAAATCGAAGATTTGGGTATTTCTTCTTTAGATTTTTCTCTTATTGCAATCGATGTTACAGGTACTGAGTCTTTTGATTTTTCACGCTTCGGTGGTGATTTAAGAGTAAATTCTTCCTTTGACTTTTCTTTTTTAGGTATCATCGATTTCGGTATTTCGTCTTTAGATTTTTCTCTTTTTACAACCGAGGTGGTAGGTAATTCATCTCTTGACTTTTCTCGTTTTGGCGGTGATTTTAGAGAAAATTCTTCTTTTGACTTTTCTCTTTTAGGTATCATCGATTTTGGTATTTCACTTGCAGATTTTTCCTGTTTTGGTGTAGATGGTGTTAATTCTTTCTTCTTATCCGTTGGAGGAGATTTGATAGAAAATTCATCTTTCGATTTTTCTCTTCGTGGAATCATTGACTTTGGTATTTCACCAACAGATTTTTCTCGTTTTGGAGCAGATGTTACTGGCGACTCTTTTTTCTTTTCATCTGCTGGAGGAGATTTCATAGTGAACTCATCTTTCGATTTTTCTCTTCGTGGAATCATTGACTTTGGTATTTCTCCTACAGATTTTTCTCGTTTTGGAGCAGATGTTACTGGCGACTCTTTTTTCTTTTCATCTGCTGGAGGAGATTTCATAGTGAACTCATCTTTCGATTTTTCTCTTCGTGGAATCATTGACTTCGGTATTTCTCCTACAGATTTTTCTCGTTTTGGAGCAGATGTCACTGGCGACTCTTTTTTCTTTTCATCTGCTGGAGGAGATTTCATAGTGAACTCATCTTTCGATTTTTCTCTTCGTGGAATCATTGACTTTGGTATTTCACCAACAGATTTTTCTCGTTTTGGTGCAGATGTTACTGGCGACTCTTTTTTCTTTTCATCTTCTAAAGGAGATTTCACAGTAAATTCATCTTTCGATTTTTCTATTCGTGGAATCATTGACTTCGGTATTTCTCCTACAGATTTTTCTTGCTTTGGAGCAGATGATGGTGTTGACTCCTTTTTCATCTCATCTGCTGGAGGAGATTTAACAGTAAATTCATCTTTCGATTTTTCTCTTCGTGGAATCAGTGACTTCGGTATTTCTCCTGCATATTTTTCTTGCTTTGGAGCAATAATGTCTTCAGATGTATTATCTTTAGAAGAAGATTTTATAATAATTTCATCTTTTGATTTTTCTCTTCTTGGAATCATTGATTTTGGTATTTCACTTTTTAACTTCTCTTGTTCCAATGTTGTTGACAATTCTTTTATTTTTTCTTCAAAAGATATATCTGATAATACATCGTCTTTTTTCAGCGGTACCGGAGGAAGATCTTTTTCAATTTTTTCTTTTTCTTCCAAAGATATATCTAATAATACATCCTCTTTTTTCAGCGTTGTCGGAGGAAGTTCTTTTTCAATTTTTTCTTTTTCTTCCAAAGATGTATCTGATAATACATCGTCTTCTTTCAGCGGTGCCGGAGGAAGTTCTTTTTCAATTTTTTCTTTTTTTTCCAAAAATGCATCTAATACATCCTCTTTTTTCAGCGGTACCGGAGGAAGTTCTTTTTCAATTTTTTCTTTTTCTTCCAAAGATGTATCTAATAATACATCGTCTTTTTTCAGCGGTGCCGGAGGAAGTTCTTTTTCAATTTTTTCTTTTTCTTCCAAAGATGTATCTGATAATACATCGTCTTCTTTCAGCGGTGCCGGAGGAAGTTCTTTTTCAATTTTTTCTTTTTTTTCCAAAAATGCATCTAATACATCCTCTTTTTTCAGCGGTACCGGAGGAAGTTCTTTTTCAATTTTTTCTTTTTCTTCCAAAGATGTATCTAATAATACATCGTCTTTTTTCAGCGGTGCCGGAGGAAGTTCTTTTTCAATTTTTTCTTTTTTTTCCAAAAATGCATCTAATACATCCTCTTTTTTCAATGTTGTCGGAGGAAGTACTTTTTCAATTTTTTCTTTTTCTTCCAAAGATGTATCTGATAATACATCCTCTTTTTTCAATGTTGTCGAAGGAAGTTCTTTTTCAATTTTGTCTTTTTCTTCCAAAGATGTATCTGATAATACATCCTCTTTTTTCAATGTTGTCGAAGGAAGTTCTTTTTCAATTTTGTCTTTTTCTTCCAAAGATGTATCTGATAATACATCGTCTTTTTTCAGCGTTGTCGGAGAAAGTTCTTTTTCAATTTTTTCTTTTTCTTCCAAAGATGTATCTAATACATCCTCTTTTTTCAGCGTTGTCAAAGGAAGTTCTTTTTCAATTTGTTCTTTTTTTTCCAAAGATGTATCTGATAATATATCGTCTTTCTTCAGCATCGTCAAAGGAAGTTCTTTTTCAATTTTTTCTTTTTCTTCCAAAGATGTATCTAATACATCCTCTTTTTTCAGCGTTGTCAAAGGAAGTTCTTTTTCAATTTGTTCTTTTTTTTCCAAAGATGTATCTGATAATATATCGTCTTTCTTCAGCATCGTCAAAGGAAGTTCTTTTTCAATTTGTTCTTTTTTTTCCAAAGATGTATCTGATAATATATCGTCTTTCTTCAGCGTCGTCGAAGGAAGTTCTTTTTCAATTTTATCTTTTTCTTCCAAAGATGTATCTGATAATACATCGTCTTTCTTCAGCGTTGTCGGAGGAAGTTCTTTTTCAATTTGTTCTTTTTTTTCCAAAGATGTATCTGATAATACATCCTCTTTTTTTAGCGTTGTCGGAGAAAGTTCTTTTTGAATTTTTTCTTTTTCTTCCAAAGATGTATTTGATAATACATCGTCTTTTTTCAGCGGTGCCGGAGGAAGTTCTTTTTTAATTTTTTCTTTTTCTTCCAAAAATGTATCTAATACATCCTCTTTTTTCAGCGTTGTCATAAGAAGTTCTTTTTCAATTTGTTCTTTTTTTTCCAAAGATGTATCTGATAATATATCGTCTTTCTTCAGCGTCGTCGAAGGAAGTTCTTTTTCAATTTTATCTTTTTCTTTCAAAGATGTATCTGATAATACATCGTCTTTCTTCAGCGTTGTCGGAGGAAGTTCTTTTTCAATTTGTTCTTTTTTTTCCAAAGAGGTATCTGATAATACATCCTCTTTTTTTAGCGTTGTCGGAGAAAGTTCTTTTTGAATTTTTTCTTTTTCTTCCAAAGATGTATCTGATAATACATCGTCTTTCTTTGGCGTTGTCGGAGGAAGTTCTTTTTCATTTTTTTCTTTTTTTTCCAAAGATGTATCTGATAATATATCGTCTTTCTTCAGCGTCGTCGAAGGAAGTTCTTTTTCAATTTTATCTTTTTCTTCCAAAGATGTATCTGATAATACATCGTCTTTCTTCAGCGTTGTCGGAGGAAGTTCTTTTTCAATTTTGTCTTTTTCTTCCAAAGATGTATCTGATAATACATCGTCTTTTTTCAGCGGTGTCGGAGAAAGTTCTTTTTGAATTTTTCCTTTTTTTTCCAAAGATGTATCTGATAATACATCGTCTTTCTTCAGCGTTGTCGGAGGAAGTTCTTTTTCAATTTTTTCTTTTTCTTCCAGAGAAGTATCTGATAATACATCCTCTTTTTTCAATGTTGTCGAAGGAAGTTCTTTTTTAATTTTGTCTTTTTCTTCCAAAGATGTATCTGATAATACATCGTCTTTTTTCAGCGGTGTCGGAGGAAGTTCTTTTTGAATTTTCTCTTTCAATATTGATAATTGTGATGTTTCTTCTACTAATTTTTTCTTACCAGTTATTAAACCTGTATCTTCTAAAGATTCATTCGACGATGGTATCACATCATATTTAGTTTCTAAGACCTTTTGTTCTTGAAGAGGTTTTAATGTATGATCCTTAGATACTTCCATTTCTGATGCTTTTGTTTCCTTTAAATTTTCTTGTAACGGAATAGTACTTTTTAATTTTACTTCATCTGGAGGTACAGTCATAGCTTGTTCTATTGCTTCTTTATGCTTCGTTGCAGATGATTCTAATTCAGTTTCTTCTGTAGGTTGATATGTAGTGCTTTCTGTAATTTTTTCGTCAGTTGATACCGATTTTTTTGTTATCTTTTGTATTTCAAGTTGAGTTTCAACATGATCTTTCTGTTTTATTTCCGAAACTAGCACGGATGAATCAGACTCCATCTTTTCAAAAATTTTAGATGGAATTTCTTCCTTAATTTTTGTTTCGATAGGCTTTTGCGATTCAACAACTTCAGATTTTTCTTGCACTATTAATTCATCGGAAATTGTTTTTTCTTGGAGTTTTGTAAGATCACTGTCTAACTTAGTTCCTTTTGATAAAAGAGTTGTATCATCTATTACTTTTTCTTTGGCAGTTGCGGTTTCAATAGAAGTATATTCAGTTACCTTACTTTCCACAATAGATTTTATTACGGTAATGTTTTTTGATACTCCTAAAGGTTCAGATTTAAATTCTTCCACTTTTGTTATTGTTACTATTTTGCTTTCAATTGGTTGTTTAATGGTCGGTTTTAATTGGTCATAGTTTCCGATACCTTCAGTACTTTGTTCTACTTTTGATAGTGATACATCAGAACCGGTTTTTCCAAGTGGTAATTTTATCAGAGATTCTTCAATAGGCTTTGATTCAGTTTGACTTTGAGTTTTAGTCACTTCTGTCTTTTCCGTCGTTGAAACGGTAGCATCATATTGTTTTTTTTCAGGTAATGTAGATAATGGAATATCATCTTTTGTAGATCTCATTGAAATATCTTGAATTATTTTATCTTCAGCAATTGAAGATACTATAGATTTATCTAGCAACCTATCTTCTGACATAGACTGTACATCAACTTGCTTTAAAACTTCATCTTGTAATTTTCCTGTAATTATTGTAGATTTTGACTCTAATTCTTGAATTGTTGATAAAGATTTTAAAGACTCAAAATCAGTAGTTTCTACTAATTTTTTTTGCAATTCTTCTGATACCAAGGTAGTTTCAAAGAAATCAAGCATTGTGGTTCTCGTAGTTTCTTCAACTTTACCTAGTTGATCAATGTCCGATAGTGGTATCTTATCTAGTTTGGATTCTTTAGGTGGTGACTCTGGCTTCTGTTTAATAGGAATTTGTGACTTAGTAGATTCATTTTTGTATTTTTCACCTTTTGGTGGAGAAATTGGCCCAACTTTATGTTTTTCATTTTTTAGTGGCGATTTTAAAGAAATATCTTCTTTCTGTTTTTCTTTTTTAGAAATTAATGATTTTAAAGGTTCATGTGACGGCGTTTCTTTTTTTAATGGTAATTTTTCTGACATCATTTCTTTTTCTACTTTAGATTGTGTTTTTACGGGAATTATTTCTTTAATTTTTTCAGATTTAGGTGAAAATTTAGCTGCATCTTCTTTTAATCTATCTTTCTTAGGTGGTGACTTTGAAAGCGAATCATCTTTTAATTTATCTCTTTTTGGTGGAGATTTGGAAAATGGCTCTTCTTTCGATTTTTGACGTATTGGTATTGATTTAGGTGACGTTTCTTCTTTAGATTTTTGTTTGGTAATTCCTGCTTTAGATAAAGTCTCTTCTTTAGTTTTAGATGACTTTATAGTAGATACAGGAGAACGAGATTCTGCACTTTTTTGTTGTTTTGTAACATTTTCTTGCATTTTTGTTGCTTTAGGTTTGCTTTCTTTTTCAAAATCAATTTTAGAAGGCGTTTTCGTTTTTATGTCAGACATTTTAGTTTCCGATGAACCAACTTTTTCGCCGACAATTTTTTTATCAACTTTACCGATTGTTTCTTTTGTTATTAAATCTTTTTCTAATTTACTTTTAACAGTAGACTCAATTTTTTTCTTATCACTCTTAACATCAACTTCTTTTTCGGCATCTTTCTTTTCAGATTTTATTTCTGACAATTCTTTTTCCTCTTTACTTACTTTTTTCTCGCTCTTACCTTCTTTAAATTCCTCTTTGTTTTCAAGTAAGTCTTTTCCTTCTTTGCTTTTTTGTTTCTCATCTTTATTCTCATCTTTGCTGATTGTTTTATCATCCTTCTTTGTATAATCGTCTTTGTCTTTACGTTTGTCAACATTTAATTCTTCTGCTTTTGTTTTGTCGTCTTTTTCCATTATATCATCTTTCTTTTCATCCTTTTTATCTTCCCATGTTTTAACATCAGTCTTTTTAGTTATAATTTTTATTTCCATTTCTTGTTTCGTCGTCTCTTCAAGAATCCTTTCGGTTTCTTCGAAAACTTCAAGCGATCTTTCATCTTCACTGGAAATTGAAATGCCTGATAATCTTGCAGCCAGTTTTGTAGATTCTAAGGATGATTGACTTTTTAGTGATCCTCTAGCAGCGGTCATTTCTTTTTGTATTTGTTCCTCAAAGTAGTGAGCTTTTTCAGCCACGGAATATTCCGACATGTCGACAGTAGGACCAGTATCTATTGGACTTTCACGATCCACGCCTTCATCTTCACTGCGTTCGCGAACTTCACTTAAGCATTCGCTATCGCTATCATGGTAAGTAAGTTGGGATGTATGCGAGACTTCGGATTCACTACGCTGAAAACTTTCACGCTTAGTACGCGCTATGTCTTCCCAAAATCGACGTTTTTCCGAATAAGTCTTTTTCTCGATGGCAGAAGGTGAAAGTTCAAGTTCTTGTGAACCTTCTTGTGTCGAGTTCACCAATTGATCTTTTTGATCCAGAAGTTGAGCAGCATCTAAAACAAGTAAAAGGATTTGTTAAGGTGTTATAGAGCTCTTATTATGCACTTCATCTAAACTGCGTACACACTTTATTTATTTAATGTATTAATATAATTAATTATATAACTTATGATTAATGAATTGAATTAATTGTAAATTTTTTCATACTTCTAGGTAATTTCTATGTAATTTAATATTAATTTAATTATAATAATTAATTTTTTCTAGGTAATTTCTATGTAATTTTAGACCATTCATTTAACCAATTCAAACACGTTAAAGTTTATTTTATTTTTATTATAAATATAATTGATTTTTATTCGATAATTTTTATTTATTTTGTTTTTTTTTTTTTACACAGATTTTAACAAATTTTTCAGTCATATTTATTGATAAATTGATAAAAGTTTTAAAATTATGTTATATTTTTATTAATAAAAGTTGTTTTATATAAACTTTTATTACATTTTATTCTTTTGGCAGTTTTGAAATAAGAATGTCCCAGTTACGTTTAACATTATCTCATTTATTTCACTTAAGAAGATTTACATGAACAAAAAACAGCACCTGTAGACAATTGCATACTTTTCTGCACACACGCAATTATTTTCCATAAAACGCGACTTGGCGAAGATTGAGAAGCATTTATTCTTATTTAATTGAAAGTAAATTATATCTATATATTATATTTTACTACAATAAATATTTGAATAAATTTTTCATCTTATATACAACAATCTTACAGAACATGTATATCTCGAACGATTCAACATTTTATATATATTTATATATATATTATCCAACATATAATAAATAATAAAAAGTTTTCTAACAGCTTATTTCTTACACATTTAAATTTAAAATTTAATGAAAATGATTAACAATTTATTGGCAAATTCAGTAAAAAAAGTATTTTTTTTTCATTTTTTTTTATTTTAGTAAATTAGAAATTAACATAATATGCCTTCTGAAAAAAATTGTTGAAATGTATCTATAAATTGAATGAAGATTCTGAATTTACCATTTCTAGTGTTTAATAGTCAAATAAATATTTCTCACTGATTTTATTATTGTTAATATTTTAAATAACTAATAAAGTTATTCATAAATTAATAACGAAGACTTTTTTAACATAACTTATTCAATATCCAATTTTGTTGTCTACCATAAAGTTGAAGACGGCAGTTTTATCTGCAAGCAACAGATAAATACACAGAAACTTTAGTAATTTATAACGAATGAAGAGTAACTGTTACTCTTACATCGTTCATTTCTATTTTTTTACTACCACATTGTCAACTATAAAACCAATGAAATGTCGCAATGGTTAAATGTGATCTACTCAACTATTAAAATTACATCAAAACAAAAGTATTCAATGATTTATAAGTACATAATTCCTTTTCAAAATCTACATTCAAGACGAGTAACAAAAATATAAGACAAGAGGAAATCGTTTTAATTTAATTTTTATAAAAATACATTCTCATCTTTATAATGATCATTTCGTCATAATGAAAGAAAAAAATAAACCTTTATTTAAGACAAATTGAATATTTTTTTAGATTATAATCAACTACATAGGATTTATTTATAAAAATAATATAATTGTGACGATATTTACACATTAAAAAAATTAACATTGATTTACATTTTCGATCACTTTATTTTAAATGAAATATTTTAATCTAATTTTTTAGTAAGTATAATTTTAATATAAAAAGTATTTTTGTGATTTTCATAAATTATAACTGCTTTCTTTAATACATGAATATTGTTTAATGATACATTTAAATATCAAAGCGTGATATATTATACGTAACGCGACACTAGTCAATTGTTCTGTATTGCATAAAGAATATAATTGCATCTTAATTTTTTAATAAATTTAATATTTTTTTTTAATAAAATAAACATTTATCAGTGTACTTATAAAGAGTACAAAAATAAAATTATTCACAGATAAAATAAACTATTTTTGTTGATGAACATGATCCATAAAAAAGGCAAAAAATAGTTTGATAAAAATTTACTTTTACTTTATTTAAAAAAAAAAAAATTTGAAACTTTTTTTTCATCTGAATTCAAACGAAAATTTTGAACTCATATCTTGGCAAAGACATTAAATTTTTACTTGAATTATAATTTTCATAGCTTTATTTGTTTAAAAACCTGTTACATTTATTATTTATCGATCATTTTCCATATTACCGATTCTATGACATGCAAATCTCAAACGACAAATTCAATCGTAAATGTTAAAAATCTTTGATCTGCTTATGAAATATCTATTCGACGTCTTCTACATCGGTATGACTGTCGCTTATAGCATCGTCTGTTTCCTTAACCGAAAGCAACTGTTCCATCTTATTGACGTTCCTCATAATAACTTGCGAAGCTGCTATTACATCGAAATCTTCGTATACTTCACGATGTCCGCAAGCTCCTTCAACTTCTTCATCGTCTTCCGACGTTTCCATGTCTTCGCTGTCGGTCGTAGGCATGACAACTATATTCGGAGCATCGGTAAGGATTTTACTCTCGTCAATGGACATTTGGTTTCTGACCTCGATAGAAAAGGGTCCGTCTCCTTCTTTCGTCGTTATCGTCTCCCCGTTGAAATCGCAAAGAATATCGGATCTAGCTTTAACGTATATCGCTGCTTCTTCTTCATCGTTTGACATGTCCTCGTATTCTGTTTCTCCCTGGAACGGATTATCCTTGACGCTCAAACTTTCCCTATGCGTAGCTAAGTTCTTTTTTGTTTTTTCATTTCCATCGACGTTTTCGGGCTCGCTCGCGTAGATCTCGTCGACGTCCGTAAGATTTTCTATATAACTATTGCGACGCTCGCCACCGTACGAAGAGTCGTCGCTACCGTCCAAGGTAACGGATATTTTTGGATGGAGAAAATTGGCATCGACAATGGGGCACGATTGCGCTTTAGCGGCGTGATTTGGCGTGGATAAGCGAGGAGCCGCGAGCTCACCCTCTGAGTCGGTATCGGAAAAGTGAAGGGAAGAGTTGTTGATCATGGCATTGAGTCGACGACGGGTCGATCTTGCCTTACGCTTCGTTTTCGTACCTGTCGTAATTGAATCACTTCGGTTATCAAAAAAATTACACTGGGTTACTTTGCAGCCACCGTTAATGATCTCGCCGCCCACTTGACAGTCGATTTGTTTGAGATTGTCGAGTTCACTGGTGGATTTTTCATTGGATTCTATAACCACTTCCGGGGAAGTAACTTCTTGATTCTGCATCGTTGATTGAATTTCGAGATCACCCCTTTCACTGACGAACTGCCGATTGCTTCTTTAGCTTGGGGTTTCGTATTCGGACGGATGCCGTCTTCGGCTTTAGCTATCTCGCACTCGATAGGGTATTATTAGGGGAGAAAGTAAAAGAACCTGAAAAATCAAAGTAAAAACGAGGGTTGAAATACGGGGATGTTCAGTTGTAAGCAGAATTAGTGTCAAAAAAACTAGCTTGCTAGTTTGTTTATCTCTCTCTCTCTTTTTTTGTTTTTTTTTTTTTTTTTTTAATTTAAAATTACAAAAAAAAAAGTCACGTAAATCGATTACTTGTTAATTGTTTATTAAATAAAACATCAAAGTGCAAAATTGTTTTAGTAAGTTATAAAAAGTGAACACTAAAAAACACATCGTATAAAAAAAATGGTTTCGAAAAATGAATGATTATTATATTCATGAAAATGATTATATTCTTAATAAACGAATATAATTATATCTAAAAATAAGTATATCTTAAAATTCGATTAATATGGATGTGTATATTTGTAAAATTAAATAAATGTCAAAAAATTTGTCAAGTAAAATAATGATTTAAGTTTATATTAATAATTCAATAGTTAAATTAATATTATCAGTATTAACAAAAGTAAAATTGATTATGAGTGTAACACAATTTTAATATGGAATTTTTTTCTAATAAGATTTAAAAACAAAAAAAATTTGACCAAAATAAAATTAATAGATCTATTATTTACTTGTATGCGTAAGTTACTTTGAACTTTCAAAAGATTAAAAGTTTACTTAGTTATTAAAAAATATATAAACACCGATAAACAAATGTTGCGTCATATTTTGTCACATAAAACTTTGGACAAATTTAAATACTAAGTAGATAATCAAAATTTTAAATTTTCACAAACGAAATTTATACTGGATTTATAAGATGCACTTATTTCAGTAATTTATTATATGCGATAAAAAAAATAAATAAATAAATAAATAAATAATTACATGTAAATGAAAAGATGAAAACTGCACTCACGTTTTTAGTGTTTTTGACACAAATGACACCGATTTTCCAACTGAATCAAGTTCTGAAAACTGATTTTTGAAGGGAACAAACAATTTTTACTTGTATTCAAAACTTGGAATAGGAACTAGTGTGATCTGTTCTGGGGTCAGTCGGTAACTACAAAGCCAGTAGCTGGAACCTTGTGAGAATTTGTCGATGCTCTTACATATAATTGAATTATATGAAGCCTTATACCTTACTACCTAAGCCATAACAAGATTAGCGTTTTCTTCCGAATGAAGAAAAAAAAAACAAAAGGAATAACAGATGATACGAGCCATCCACTCGCACACGCATTCGATGAGTTATATTTCTTATTTGATTTGATAAAATTAAATTTTTATACGGGGAAAATATTTATTGGATGAAGTCTTGTATTTAATTCTATTTTCATAGCTCGATTACGATTAAATTACACAGATTTACATAACTTTGATTATAAAAAAATAAACATAAATTTAAACGCATTTCACCTGAGGTTATATAGTTATAATAATGGGATATCACAGTTTTCTAAAATGCAAAAATTATATACAAAAAAAATTTTATGTTTAATCTTAAAAAATTTTTTGTGTCATATGTTATAAAAAATATGATGGTTTGTTTTAATTTCTCAAAACGTATTTCAAATGATTTTAATATTAATTTCACATCGATCGGCATGATATTTTTAATTATCTAACATTAAAGGCAATGGGTTCTTATATGAAATGTTATTTCACACTATATTATGTTTATTAGGCTTATATAAAACGGTTTCCTCTTGTACTTGCCTCGCATTAAGTAAAAATACACATATCAATATAAATAGAGTAACTACACATACCTGTTTGTTCTTTCTGCAGAGTATCAGTAATGAACTTTTTCTCGGACGGTGAAGTGAGTTTTGGTTGATCTCCTTTTTCTTCATTATAATCGATTTTGTACTTCGATTTAAGAACATCCATTTTTTGGCTTATGATGTTTGAATCTTCAACTATGAAAAAAATTAATTATTTTCGATCTGAATAAAATTTCATAGAGCAATGCTACAATTAAATTCATTAATTTGTCAAAACTATTCGATATTTATTAACTGTAATTCAAAAATATTAAATATTAAAATTTTTTTTAATTTCTCTCATTGATCGATGAAAAAATTATGTAAATAACTTAATTATTTTTATGCATCCAATTTGCATTATCTATTGGTCGCTTATCGTATCTATTTTACTTTTTTCATTTGCGTAAAAAGTAGATCTGAACTTCGGACTATGTAGAAATTATTCGAAAATTCATCTACTATATTTGAAAATTTTTTAAATAAATATTCAATATAATATGTCGTTCAGAAAATTTACCTTTATATTTTTCTTCGTACGTGATTTCGGGAAGAACAATATTAAGTACGCAAAGCGGCTGTTGCGCAGGTTCTCCCTTGGCGACTTTTGGCTCCCTCATAAACATCATTCGTGCTACGGGATCAAGTTGAGGGTCCTTAACTTTTACGTGAAATGAAAGTCGATTTTGTCGGAAGGCTTTAAACGTGAATTTGAGTTGTACGCCGGATTTAGTCACCGGCACTAAATTGCCGCTAAATTCTATGTAAAGATCCTTGCCATCGAGCGTCTAAAAATAACACAATCGTTGAATAATCTGTCGAAAAATTAAACGATATTTTTTGATATTATGATTATGCATACCTCTACATCTCGGCTCTTGACTATTTCCATAAATTCTTCTTGCTTCTCTAAAGTAGGTATTCCTTCTTTACTGTCGGTCATACATAAAATTCTTAAAGTAGCTTCAACTTCTTCCATTCGTTTTGAATAAATAACAAAGCTGTAAGAAAACCAATCGTTATGCATCTTTTATTCTTAGCATTTGATAAAATGTATTTGTATCGTAAAATAAATGGAATTTTAACAAAAAATAAATCATTTAATAGTTAAATAAAATATGATTATCATTATTTTAATACAATAATAACAAAGTAATATCACATTTTTAACAACTCACTTAGTAATGAACGGAACATGTAATGATTCTCTATAGAGATCTGTGGCCATTTTGGGCACCTCTTGAATATTCCTGCAATCCATGAGCCAAAATCTTGCGGAAACAGTAGTTGTAAAAGAAACGCGATCGTTCATAAAATTAAGAGGTGTCGAGCCGGTAACGTCCTCCCATTGGGCTTCGCTGGTGCCACCAGCGATGCTGCACAATAGACGAAGAGTTGGCGTCTCGCCTCCGTAATGGTTGATCATACCCTTATTGGCGGCTTGAGGTACCGGTAACGTTAAACTGATAGGTTTGTGGAATTTTCGTCTACGTGGCTCTATCGTTATTACGGGCGAAACTGCAACGCAATTACCCAAAAGTTTTGCCGTGAGCTCGGTTGGAATGACGTGTGCCTGAAATGTTTCATTTAATTTATAAATAAATGGTTTTTAACATTATTATTAATAATGAAAGAAATTAATTTTATTAAAAGATAATAAAAACTATGTCAATTAATGTAAAAAATGTTTTTCACTTTAAATTTATTATTATTAAATAATCACATATTTAATTGACTTGAATAAATGTTGAAGCAATATTTATTATATCTCAATTGTCCATACCTGTAAACCAACTTTGATTTTCTTAGTCAAAGCGCCAGGCGGGAAAACAGCTTGAACTTGGTTTGCAACGCTAGATATTAATATTCCACCCTCGGCACCGATAACGTGAACTTCCTGCTTGATGCGCGTGACAATCGCAAAGTACTGCGGGAATTCTGTCGTTAATATTCTTATTATTCTTCCTGAATGTAAGGAACTCATTTGTAGATCTAAAAGTTTATTATTAGAATAACAGTAAAATAAACATAATATGTTTAATCTATAAAATCTTTAGAATTTTTATATTTAATTAAAAATATAATATTACCATAAGGAGTATTCAATAAAGTATCATCGTTATCTGCAGAATTATCGTGTTCCTTCCAGGTCTCGCCATTTTCACTTCGCAAGATTATGATTTCCCTTTCCTTACCGCTTACCGATGCAAAATGCGGTATATCGATTAAAACCGGTCTAAAAATAAATCGACAAATTATTCATTGTTATAATCACCGAATAATATAGTAAAAGTATCAATTTTTAATTTACTATAGTATTTCCTTTAAAAAGTTAAAAATAATACAAGAATTTTGTAAAGAATTTATTGTTTATGTTTATTCGTTTAAAAATATTATATATTTAATTTAAAACTCAACGAGAAAAATATATTTTAAATAATGAAATATTTAAATTAAAATCATAGAAAAATATTTTGAGTATCGGACAAACCCTAAAAACGATGCGCCAACTGGTCCCATTTCGATAACACGTGTAGACAATGACTCCCCTTCCATCAAAGGCGGAGGATTTGTCATTTTGCTGGGTTTGACAAGACGACAAGTTACGCGTATGGGCATCGTCGCACGTCTTGGTGGAACGATCAGCCGAATTCCGCTGTGTCGGCAGCCTTTCATAGTACCACCGCGAGCGTCAACTAAGAAGCTTACGAGGAACCTATGAAAATTGAATTTTATTAATTTGATTTATTTATTTCGAAAATTTTATTTGCGCAATAGATTGTGCTCGATGTATTAGAATTTTTATCTTTTTAACATCTTTATAGTGGGCTTCAATTTTGTAAAAAAAAAAAAAATTTTTTAAATTATACAAGTGCTTGGAATAGCTGAAAACAATGAATAAAAATAATTTATATATAAATGAATAAATGATTTCTTAAATATGATTTTTGTTTGAATAATGTGAAAAGTTTTACGCAATATAATATGTTAAATTAAAAAAAAAATATATGACATTGCTTTAAAACAAATAAATTCACAAAATAACTATATTTGATGTACTAACGATTTATAATGAGGCCTGGTATAGCGTGAAAATACAAAAAATATACATGTTAGTAAATTAGTATTGATAGATGAATCAAGCGCTGAAATAAATTGTTTATCCTTACTTTGTAAAGTCGTTGCTGTCAAAATTTTCAGCAGAGCAGTAGTTGTTGCTCTGAACGAATTCTTGATGTTCTTCCTTAGTAACTGCGATCAAGAATGTTTCACCATATAATAAACAATAAATAAAAAATATTAGCTATTGAAATAATTTGACAATGTTTACCTGGTCTATGTACCGGATCATCTCTCGTTACGTCGATCGGTAACGAATCGTCCCTCAAGCTCTTCATCAGATCTGCCGTCAAGTAACGATAAGGTTGCTCGCTTATGAGAGCATCCGAACCTAGCGAATATCAGGAATCTTTTTTTAATTACGTAGTTTGTGTACATTCGTTCAGATTTAACGAAACATTGTTAAATCTATTGAGGATGAAAAAAAAAGAAAATATCGAGTATAAATAGTATACAAAACTACGAACCTCCTTCGTCATCCGAGTCAGACATGAGACTTGTCTCTTGCAAGCTTTCAGGTGCAATGACTTTGTATTTTTCTTCCCAATTCTTGTTGTCGGGAGTAACGCCATCGTAAGACAGGCCCTTTAATACTTCCATTACTGATATGTATCCTAACTTTTGAGCTATATTGAGTGCTGTTAATCCATCCTATTAATAAGTGTATTTTTTTTCTTCATTATACATTGATTTTTTTGTTGTTTTCAATAAAAAAAAAAAGGAGGCTATAAATATATTTTGTAAAATAAAATAAGGGATAAAAATTAAAAGAATGTACTTTTAAAAAATGAAAGTTTAAAAAGTATGATACAATTAATAAGACTCGTTGAATAATATTTTCAAAATTTATAAAAATTACGTTAGTGCGAGCCCGATGAGAGGCATTGCCCTCGATGAGGGCAGAGACGATGTGAGCGTGGCCCTGTTGGGCGGCCTGATGCAAAGGCGTGTAGTTTTGCTTTGTCTTAACGTCGATATCGGCATTGTGCTTCAGCAAAAAGCGAATCATCGATAGATTTCCAAAATGAGCGGCCACGTGAATCGGACGGTAACCCGTTTCCGTTTCGCTCTCGACGTTCGCCCCGCACTTCACGAGGATCGATGCCACCCTGATGAAGTCTTCCTGAGCGCATAGATGCAGTGCTGTCAGACCGTTCTGTGAAATTTTAAGAAATTCATTGATTATGGTTTTGGCTTTTCTTATTTTTAACTCTAAATGTAACTTTATTCAAGACTTTTAAAAAAATTTATTTTTTTTTCTTTGGTTTTTAAAATAATAAATTATGAAAAACAATAATTCTAAAAATATATATAAAAAAAAAAAAAAAAACGTATTAACTATTCTTATTTTGATTTAATTTTGATATTTCATGGAAACCTCCATATTTTTTAACTCGTAATTGAATAAAGTAGTAAAGCATCAAAGTCGAAAATAAAAATCTGGTCGTACATAAAAAAAATCCTTTTTTACAAGCTCAAAAGAATTTTCAAAACTAATTTAAACGTTTAAGTGATTAAAAAAAGTTATTTATCTTAATAAGATTGTTAGGAATAATAGATTTATATGGTTCGATGCTATCTCCATTTGCGAACAATGAACTATTGATTTTGATGTCTTGCATTTTCTTAAATTTAAAATAAAATTTTATAAGCTTTTGTAATTACTTTAGAGAAATCATTTTTTAAACTTTTTTGTAAAATGATAAATTTTCATACAGCTTTTTAAAAAATATTTATTGTATAAAATCTAAATAAATTGATCAATCTTTTTTCATTTTCTTCGTACAAACTTTATTACGTCAATAAAAACCAATAATATCTGCAATGATAACATCTGTGATATTGTTTTAAAAGCCCTATTTAAATAGAAATTTATTATTTTTATGATGAATATCCGTGTTATCTTTAGGAAGACTGTCAAGTTCATGAGCTGTAGAGCAGTGAAAAAGTCAGTATTATGTTTTACAAATATAAACCTACTTCAACTAGATCGATATCGCCTACTTATTATTAACATAATTAGCAGAATAAAAAAAAAACTAGTAAAATGAGATATGCGAGAAAAAACTAGTAAAATGAGATATTAAGGTTAGCGTGATTTATTAAATGCCATCGTTTTTTAACTTTTGTTTATTGTGCACAATATTTATAATATTTTATTCTAAATCGTAATGGTTGTAAAAAAATTTACCAGTTTATTATTTAACGAAATTTCAACGTTTAATCCGGCGACGTTTGAAAAAAAAAATAAATAAAAATGTATTTTTCCATTATCATTTATTAAACTTTTTTTAATAAATCGACATTGTACGATGATTCTGTCGTTTAGCCGTTTGTTTGTATGTTTGCCTATAATGTTGTTTCGTAATTGCTTTCTTCATCTAGAGATATCGACTAGTTGATACACTTCCAAGCCCCAACTAATTGGATATTTAACTTATTTTCAGAGTCGTTCGCTTAGTCCTCGGCTAATTGGTTATTTTGTAAACTAAGCAATTAAACATTTACTTTTCAGGATTTTTGATTTTTACTTTTGTTTTTTAATTTATTAATAACGTTCGTGAATTTATTTTTTCTTTTTTTTTTTTTTTAATTGTATTTAATATTTATTTCATTTTATGCTTTATAATTCGGTTAAACCTTTTTTTCACAAAAAAAAAAAAAATAGATTTAAAAATTTTATAAACTACTTAAAGTTATAAACCTTCTTTCAGTTGCAAATAAAATATAAATAATATTTTTTCTTTCTAATAAAGTTTTAAAAATCAATCACATTTTTAATTCTAAAAATTTGCGAATTTTCATTTAAAGTATACTTAGCAAAATTAAAAAAAAAAAAAAAAAAAAGTTTCTAAATAAATAGATTAAACGGTAATAAAATGCCATCGTCAACGAAATAACGAAGCGACGTCCGCTAAAAACTTGGGCGCTTTAATAGCTCACCTTAGCTTTGTGATTTGGATCGGCGCCGTGCTCGATTAATAAATTGGTCATATCGTAGTGGCCTTTCTGGGCGCTCAGGTGTAGCGGTGTAAATCCTGCCTTCGACTCGACGTCTGCTTTCGCTCCGTGTTCCAGTAGCGTTGAAGCTATATCCATCTGTGCATTGTATATTATACGACAAAGTATTTTAATTTGTAGTTTCTCTTACGAGTCCCATCGGCTCGGGTATTTATGTCAGTTTGTGCGTGGAATGCGAATATGTATATAAATATCATCGAAATTCTTTAATCTAAACTGTGTGAAATTAAATTTTTAATGCGGAGTAAGTTAACGTTTTCATCTATGATGATGTTATTACGATTAATAGTTATTGAGAAGTAAAATTTATTACTTTAATCATTTTTCTTTCGAATTATATTTATTAGATGTATATGAATTATTTTTAAAATAATTTTAAACTTTAAAATAAATTAAATGACCGACAAATTATCTACAATCCTATGCATGCGTACTTGATCTATAATAATAAATATTTATACATTTTCAACTTTACCTGATTTTTACGCGCTGCAATGTGAAGCGGCGTTTGTCCATTTTGCGAAGCTAAATAAGGCGATGCACCTTTTTCTAAAAGTAATTGTGCGACGTTCGGGTGATCATAATGACAAGCTAATAGCAAAGGAGTAATATCGTTCTGGAAAATAAAATTTGTGGAATTATTAATGATTTACTTCAAGTTGCTTTTCAATTTTATAATTGAATTTTATTTCTAACAGCTCGACATTTAACTCAGACGTATCGGTAATATAAAATTTGACAAAAATGCAATAATTGTTACCTTTCCCTGAGAATCGAGTTTGCTATCCTTCTGCAGCAGTATTTTCGCCACGTTCATGTTTCCGTACTTGGCGGCTACGTGAAGCGGTGTGAAGCCGTTTTTCGTCGTTGCCTTCACCGATGCGTTATTGTCCACTAAGATCGCCGCCACCTAAGTGAAATATTTATATTTAACGCTATTTTCGCTGGCTCATTTTCATATCGAGAAAACAATTGCATAAAAAATACGCACAAATTTGCGAATGAAATCGTTGCTTCTTCAAAGTTATTTTAATGACATAATGCTTATGATATGCATGAAAATATATATTTAAATAAAAAAAGTCAGAGAAAAGATAAGATTATGATAAATAAAATGATATAATGTGCATGAAATAATGATAAAAAAAAAAAAAAAAAAAAAAAAAAAAGAAAAAAAAATAGAATTAGAAAACGAAACAAAAAGAAAAAAAGGCTTACCTGTGAATTAACAAGAGACGAAAATTATAAAAAGTCGTTCTACAACTAATAATCCACGTGCGTAAATTAATTAAATCACTTTTGCGTAGCCATACTATGTAGGTACTTGAAAAGTTGAATAAACAAGTGTATACTTATAAAATCGTACATAGTAGCATACATGCATGCTGTGTATAATATTGTCAATGATATCGAATATTAATAACAGAATGAATGTACACACGAGATCTTACGACGAAGCAAATAAATGAATGAATAACGCATACTAAAAAAGAAACATAAAAAATGATATATAAACAATAATTTTATTAACATGTAAATTATAAAACAAATGAACCAAACAAAACTTTGTATTGTACAGAAAAAATCAAGTGGAACAGTGATCGGTGATAGTGATATATAAATATATAAATATATATATGTATATATATGTATATAATCGCAGTCGCATGAATAAAAAAGGAATTGAAAAGTAATGCTTAAAAAAACGATTGCTTGACTGTACAAAATAAAACTGATAATACTCAAATAAAATTAAAAAAAAAAAAAAAAATTTGAAAGCAATTGTTTTATAGAAATTAAAAAATTTAGATAAAACTTGTGATTTTAATTTACTTAAAATGAGGGGTTGTGATAATACCTACGAAATAAATACGATTATTTATTTGAACACATTCGATAATGCAACGATTCGTAGAATCGTAAAAATAATGTATGAAAAATTTATCTTTCATTCATCAGAAAAAAAATCTTTTAAAAATTTGCAATATATATTTTAAAAATATATTATCGCAGATGATTGTTTATATTTAATCGAATAATTTATGATCTTGTTTTATTTTCTGATATATTTCGATTTCCATAGTAAAATTTTTAATTTTACGAAAACAATTTTTTAACAATTATAAAAAAAATTTTATTTTAAAAAAAATTTCATAATTTTTTCTTTTTCTTTTTTTTCTTTCAAGATTCATAAAATTTTAACAATCAAAATATTTTATAAAATTCAATTCAACAAGTATAATTATTTTTTAAAGATATCAACAGCTATAACATATTATATATATGAATTTTTTTTCAAACATTTTATTACTAATTTTTAAACATTTATATAAATTTTAAAGTACAATATCCTTTGTGAAAATTAAAAGGAGACAGATAAAAAACTTATTTAATATTTTAACAGTCGATAAACCTGTAATAGTCAAGTCTTAAAATACTCTGTAATCAATAACAAAGAACGAATGAGTTTACGTGTTCTGAGTCACTTTAAACCGTAAACTTTTGGCTAATGTAGTCTCTTATAAATATCATTTGTAAAGAAAGCAAAAAATGCTTATTATTTTTCCTTTTGCCAAACTTTATCAATATAAATGTGTAATTGTCATTTCACATGCTAGGTAAACATCCTTGACAGTATTGCATTGAAATAATAACTTTAAAATTTAAATATTATGAATGAGAAAATATAATTATAATGTATATTAGATATTTAAATTTTTGGCAAAAAAAAAAAAGGTTTTATTTATAGAATATAGAATAATGTAGCAAATCTTAATAATTTAAAGCACAAATATACATGCGATTTAAAGACATTTACCTAAAATGTAAGCCATTGAACAATTAAATTAACCATTGATTTGTCAAATTATAATAGTCGATCTCAAATTTGCTTTCTTCGCGCTCCTTGAAAAAACATTTATTTCCAATGTTCTTTAATCAAGACGAGTTTACTCCAGCTTTCTTGCAAGCAGTTCGTCAAACAAACTTAAATTAAACAACTTTTCCAATCTCGTAAACTTAAAACAACGTCTCTGTCAGCGAACCCGAATATCGAAAATAGATAGAGCGACTCATCGGGCACAATGTACTAGTATAATAGGCATATCTCACAACCCCTTATTAACTCGTCGAGAAATGAAAGCAAAAAAAAAATGTCTTGGAGATATGTGTACGCGCGCGTGCACGCGTCGTCAGATTAAATATTCGCGTCGACGGCTCCAAAATAGGAACCTGTAATTCTGGACATTAACGCGCTCGACGATCTTGGCGAGCTCGATGAGCTCATCGTCCGTAGGCAGTGGTATTACCTCTTCCTGGCCCTCCTTAGCTGCGATATGCAACGCCGTGTACATGTCCTTGGTAGTTGTGTCGACAGCCGCGCCGTGCTGCAGCAGCAACATCACGATGTCCACGTTGCCGAGACGCGAAGCTATGTGCAGCGGTGTTTGCTGCTCCTGTTGACGACGATACGATAATATGATGCTTTGGATTTTTTTTTTTTTTTTTTTTTTTTATTTTCGACATTCTTAATGGGGCAAATAATGCTCTATGTGCTTGTTTTATTTTCAAAATAATATTGTAATGATGAATTTAACAAAATAAATAAATAAATAAATAAATAAATAAATAATAATAATAATAATAATAATAATAAATAAATAAAAGAATAATTTTATTTTATGGTGAAATATCGATGAAAGTAAATAAAAGTAAAAGTTCAAAGTTACCTTAACATTTATTCTTTGAAAATCATGTTTACGATTTGTAAAGTTCAAAATTGTGTCATTTTTAACCATCGATAGTAAATACAAATGTTTCTTTATATGTCTTTTAACGCTAATAACTTGAAAAAAAATAAATAAATAAATAAATAAATAAATAAATAAATAAAAGAAAAAAAACTCACTCTCGCGCGGGCATCAACCTTCGCACCGTTTCTCAACAGTATTCTTATAATGTCGGTTTGGTTGGCTCTCGCAGCCAAATGCAACGGCGTTTCACCTCGCACCGTCGGTACGTCCGGATTGGCCTCGTGTTGCAGTAGGAATATCACGATGTTCATGCAGCCCATGAAACTCGCTACGTGTAAAGGCGTCAGGCCGGACTAAAAAATTCAACGATTTTATAAATTACAATTACATGTTGACAATTTTTTTTACTAACTTCAATATTAATAGTTGATTATTAGTTTTTGCTTTTTCATTATTAAGTTAATAGAAATACATCTTATCTATGCGAATCATAAAGTTACATAGAATCACCCTTTGTGTAGCCTTGTTGAACGAGTATGGTAATACGAGTTTTAAATATAACGAGTTAAAGAATAACGATACCCTTGAGTTTTATTAAATTTTACATCTATACTCGTATTTTTAAAAAGAATATATTTAAATCTCTACAGATTCTGTGCAAACATTTTCTGCAGAAACTTTACCGGCACGTCATTAGCAATAAAAGTAATTTAATAGTAAAAAGGTTAAGCAGTTATATTAAACGCGACCTCGTACTTATTTTAAAAGTTTTAGCTTTAAAAGTTTAATATTCAGAGATAAATTTTAATGGATCCTACGGCAACGTAATACTTATCGTTAGAAATAAAACAGCATCAAAACAATAATTTTTATTGTATTTCTGGCCGCATTTGTAATTGTATTGTTAATTATTGATTTATAAAAATCATGAAAAAAATTTATTTAATTTTCTAAGTAAAATGATACAAAAAATATTTGTTTTAACATTTTTTTTTAAAAATTCACCATTACAGATATTATGTCTTTTATCGTAACGTATTTATAATTGTAAAATGATAAAATTTTTTTCTCTTCATCTTAGATTCAAAAAAATAAATACAGTCGCAAATTAATCTACGATCGACGAAGCAGTTACCAATAAAAATATCGATAAAAAAAAAAAAAAAAAAAAAAAAAGACAAATCTCAAATAAGCCACCGATTCCATTCGACTAACCTCGGTGGTTGATTCGATGGATGCTCCG
The DNA here is from genome assembly GCA_949987625.1 of Chalcis sispes. Classification (NCBI taxonomy): domain Eukaryota; kingdom Metazoa; phylum Arthropoda; class Insecta; order Hymenoptera; family Chalcididae; genus Chalcis; species Chalcis sispes. The sequence continues at coordinate 77,183,416 of OX465094.1, forward strand.
TGTTTGAGCAGCAGCTCAACGACCTTGATGCGGTTCTTCTTGCAGGCAATGTGCAGAGGTGTAAAACCGTTGAGAGCCCGGGCGTTCGGATCGGCTTTGCGGTCGAGCAGGAGCTTGGCGACGCGCACGTGTCCGCAATGCGCGGCTACGTGGAGCGAGGTGAGATAGTCGATGGTAACTTCGTCGACCGGCGCCCGATGGTACAAGAGTACGCGAGCCGCGTCCACGTGGTCACCTTGCGATGCCATGTGCAACGGCGCCAGTCCGTTCTGTAATTGATAATTCATTGCAGAGAATGTGATTATTAAAAATTTTAATGTTTATTAAAAGATAAGAGGATGCTTAATTAATAATTTTGACGAAACTGTAAAATTTGATCTTGTGGATGGATTTGCCGTATAACTATAAAGTAATAGAAATTTTGTTACATTTAAATGAATGTTGTCGACGACTACTTTCAAATTATTAAAATGTATCATTAAATTTTACGTATCTACAAGCGGATACTTATGTATTGACGCTATTGGTCATTTTACCTCAGAGTATGATATTTATCTGATTTTGCGTATGATCGTAAAGTAAAACTGCAATGAGTTATAAAATAAAGTAATATTAACATAGATGATATATTGATAAGTTTTTCATTTAAGGAATCGTAAAATATCTTATCGCTTTGTATTTTAATGAAATCAAAATAATTTATATCTATTTTGTATTTTTTAATAATGCTAAAATTTTTAAAGTATTTGTAGAAGAAAATCATTAATGTTGATGTAACTCTTTGTTTAAATTTATAACGATACTTTGAATGAATATACATAAAGAGCTTTTTTTCTGATAGCTAATTTTAGTTTTTATCTCAGTGGATTTTACGAAAAATTTATTCTGATATACTTCCTTGTAAATTAACCAGACAATACAATTTAATATTGTATTATAAAGATATTTCTTTGAATATATAAAGTTTTTAATTTTTCGTTTTACAAGAATTTTTTTTTTAATTAAATTTAATAAAATAAAATTATAATAAAATATTGAAAACTTTATTGCTCTGAATAACCAATATAAATTAAAATAACATTGTTATTCATTTTAGAAATACTGAAAAAATGGTTTAAACGTTTAAAATCCAGAAAATACTGCTTTCGAATATTTTGATTAAGTTAAATTTTAGATGTTTTAATCCTGCTTAAATATTCATTAGATATTCGAAAGGATTTTTAAAAATTAAAATTTTGTAAAGTCTATAAAAACTTACTTGTCGACAATCGTATTGTAAAAAAAAAAAAAAATTTTATTCCTGTTATAAAATTTAGTATTTAGGTACGTTTTATTTAAGGTTTATATTTCTCCCATTGAAGTTCTTAACAAATCATTGTTCTATTTCATTATTATTTAAATATACACGTTTATCTATTAAAATCTAATCAAACGATTATTGAACTTTACCCTGCTATTTGTATCAGATAAAATAATCTATCCTGTATTGAAAATATTACAAAAAAGCATTTTTTTTTTTTTTAATAAACTAATCAACAAGTAAATTAAAGAAGATAAATAGAACACTAACCTTCGTTCGTGCGCTAATCGGTGCCGAGTTTTCAAGAAGTGTCGTAACGCATTGTTCGTGTCCGGATCGCGCGGCACAGTGCAACGGTGTCAGGCCATCCCTGGTTTTTGCATCTATCACTGCACCGTTTTCCAAAAGGATCTTAACCATATTATTTTTTCCCCATTTTGCAGCAACGTGCAATGGGCTTATGTTGTGCTTGAAAATTGTCGGAAATTGAGTTAGATCAGATAGTTAGAAACTTTATTTTAATTTAAATAAAAATAATAGAAGAGATATTTATGTTTAGATATTTCGTTAATGATTTTTAATTATATAATACTTTTTGTAAAATTTATCAAATGCTAAAATGTAAATAAAATTATACTTATATCAGTTATTCATTTAGTTACGTCGTAATAATGATAATTAAAAATTTTTTCCTCGCAAATTTCTTAGCTCGTTTATTAACTCGCCATTGTAATAAAACAAATATGTGAGTATTGTAAAAAAAAAAAAAAAAAAAAAAAAAACCAATTTGTTATTTACCTTAGCTAAGTAATTAACATCGGCACCTCGTTTTATGAGTAATCGAGCGATTTCTTCGTTGCCATAGTGAGCTGCTATGTGAAGCGGCGTGAATCCGCTCTTTGACGTCACGTCTGGCTTATGGTCGTTCTAAAAATAATCACAATTTCTCTTTATCTAATGCAATTAAAAGTACTTTTTTTTTCCTACTTTGATTAAATAAAAACGTAAAATAATCAACTGCATAATTCCATAATATATTAAAAATGAAATATTATTAAAATTCTGAGGAGTGAATGAATGGTAACATTATCGTGCTATAGACTTACTCGATATAATTTCAATTCTACTTAAAAGAGATATATCCAAATGATAGTACAAGTTTAATTTGAATATTGATTTTAACTATAATCTATTGTATCTATTACGAAATGTATGTTTTACGCAAAATGATCTGATGCCATATTTTTATTATAATTACTAATAAACGCAATCCGAAAAAATCAGAATATTTTTCATTGTTTGTAAGCAAATTGATTCACGCTTAACGGCTAACTCGACAAAGATGTGCACCATAAAAGCTATAGGGAATGTGACAATGAACTATAAATAAAATAAAAAAGAAAAAGTGTATTCAATTATTGATAATCGATTTTTATCTCACCTGTAAAAGTAAGTCAGCTGCCTTGCAGTCGTCCTTTTTTGCAGCTATATGCAATGCAGGTAGTCTTACTCTACCCTTCGAGTCGTTTTCTAGCAATACACTAACTACTTTATCGTGCCCCTGTTGCATCGCCACCGCCAATGGAGTGAACCCGTCCTAATTGAAAAATAATTACATGAAATTAATGAATATATTTTATTAATATTTTGAAGAAATTATTTTTAATACGTTGCAGTTTAAAAAATTATCTAAATTATTATAGTTAGATAGTTATAATTTACGAAATTAAATATTGCGTTTATTGATTATTTTAGTTTATTTACCTCTGTTGCGAGGCTTTGATTCGCTCCGTTATTGAGTAAAATTTTGACAACTTGATCGTGATTTTCTTGTGCAGCCATGTAAAGCGGCGTAAATCCATTTTGCGATTGAATATTAACTGCAGCACCATATTGAATAAGAATATTAACTATCTCCGATTGCCCAGCTGTAAAAAAAAAAAAAAAAAAAAAAAAAAAAAAAAAAAATGCATTTTCAATGTAGTATGATTTTTTTTTACTTACGATGTAGATATTTTCAATTTATGCATTTTCGATATTTGTCTAATAAATTAACAAGTTTTTTTTTTTTTTTTTTAAATGATTGATAAAAATTAACAAATATATTATTTATGAAAGATTACCTAAAGATGCTATGTGCAATGCGGTGTTCCCCTTTTTTGTCGCAGCATCGACTTTTGCGCCTCTTTTCAACAGTTCCGTCACGATTTCCACGTGGCCATCCTTCGATGCCAAATGCAATGCATTTAAGCCATTCTGTAATCGTAAAGTTTGACTTAGTAAAAATTAATTTCTTAAACTTTTCACCACGCTATCGTTACTTTTAACAGATAAATTCTTTTTTATTAATAATGAAAGAAAAGTCATTTTTACAAGATTTATTGAAACTATTATATATATATATATATATATATATATATATATATATATATATATATATATATATATATATATATATATATATATATATATATATATGTATCGGAAAATTATCGATAACGATACTCACCGAGTTGGCTGTGTTTATGTCTAAATCAGTGTCAAGATACTCGATCACCTTTTCGAGGTTACCAGAACGAGCAGCCCGGAGAAATGCCGTCGTGGCGTCACTCTGGAAAAAAAAAAAATTGGAAAAGACAATAAGCGTTTTTTAAGCTTAAAAAAATGATAAATTTTTGGTCCTATTTATTCATAAAAATTACAGATTAGCTATAGGTTTGTTATTAGAAGGTCTTCAAAGAGAAATATTATATTTATATACATTGACACTTATAGCTAAGTTATAATTTTTATGAATAACACCGTTTATCATTACATATCGTTTCTTCCTTTTAAATTATTTTATTAAATATAAAATAAAACTGTCAATTTATGTATGTATTTATATTTATTGTATTGAATAAAGATTGCATTAATTATGATAAAAAGTAAGCTAGCTTGCGACATTCTTTGATTACATTAAATTCATCTGTAATATAAATTTGTTAATCGTTTTATAATGTTTACTTAAACGGAAATGAGCAACTACGTAAAATAATTTTGAATGACCTTTAACAGTTTTGTAAAACGTATTACAAGTATATATATTTTATGAAACGATAATATTTTATCAATTTATTTACGAATACAAATACGGATAATGTTTAATAAGTAAATAATTTTTACATTATACCTCAGCGTACTTTTTTATAAATATGTAATATGTAATTGTTAATCATGAAAATAATTTTACCATTTAAATATACAATTTTATCATTTAAATTGGTCACATAATATAAATAAAATACGTTTCATCTATAATAATTAATCGTTAGGTCAAATTAAAGTTAACGCACCACCTTTGTAAATCTATTTATAACAGTATCCCGCACTATCTTAAATCCAAACCATTTGAAAAGTTTCCAAAGCCCTCAAGTCCTTATCTGTCTTATAACCGAGACGTTTAAAAAAAAAAAAAATGTTCAAAATCCGATCGTATAATTTCCACTCGAAGCATTGCACGCAAAGCAAGTGCGCGAGATTCGTTAAGCCGAGTATTCGGAAAATCGATATGACTTTTTCCCGTATACATAAGCGCTGCCAAGAGTTGCATGTAACTTTTAACGGGTAAAGGTTAACTTTAAGAAAAATAACCCTAACGAACGAAGGAACCATACGTCGAAAGGAAATCCTGAAATAAATTGATATTCACGTGTAGGCGTAAAACTCCGAAACATCCAAAAAAAAAAAAAAAAAATCGCTCGCGACAAGATCTCGATTCGAGAGAACGCACAATCTGATGTATAAGTGTACGCGCGATAATTTCGAGTCAATGACTCGAATGACTCGATAGAAGGCTACGATACTCGGTAAAGAGAGGTAAAAATCGATTTTTTCTATCGTTACTCTACTTACGATATTCTTCTCTTTGTTTCTTTCCCTCTTTCGCAGATAATTAATTTCCGTTTGTTTTGTCGAGGAAAATAAACAAAATTAATGCGAGATAATGTAAATAATAGAAAGTAAACATTGACAGATAGATCGTGTGTTAATTCGATAGGGATCAGTGCTGAGTTAGTATTTAATGCGTTATTGAATAAGATTATAAAATAATTTCAAATAAAACAGTAGGGTAAGGAAAAAAAAAAAACGATCTTAAAAATTTCTCGCTATATATAGCGTTTAAAATTTTACAAAAAATAAAGCACAAACGTCACGATTAATTGCCTCGACGAAATTAAAAAAAAAAAAAAAATCCATCATCTAACAAACAAAAATAGAATGCCTCATTAAAATTAAAATAAAGAGTAAATCGAATAAACCCACTACTTTAAAGATTTCAAAATTTGTTTCAATCCTTCGTATCTCTTAAACGCCCACAACTGTTATAATCTATTAACTAAAGAAAAATCAATACGAGAGGCCCTTAAATCCTCTTCATTCCTATATAAGCAAACGCTCGTGCAGAAACAGCCCAACGGAAGCATTCGACTCGAAGATGAAAGAACTTTCGCAAGGGTTGACGAGTAGTATGTATATACGCGCTCGGAAATATGTACACTCGAAAAAAAAAAAAAAAAAAAGAGAGAGAGAGAGAGAGAGAGAAAGAGAGAAAATAAAAAGGGTCGACTGCTGGTGTGGACGACACGTCTTGCGTGTACAATGCGTGATACACGTGTATATATATATATATACGTATATAGAAATCTTTATATAACTTTCGCGTATTAAAGTTTTAGCGGTAGCCTTTGTTCTTTCTTTCTCTCTCGACACGAAGCGGAAGTATTTTTCTCTCTCTTTCTACTGTTACATTTACCGTTTGTTGCCGTTATTGTTTCGTTTTATTTTTTTCCATTTTCCTTTTCTTAGTTTTCTTTTTTCACACATTGACGGGTGTAGTGTGTGTACTCGACTCGCGAAATGTTGCTTTTGAAGTTTCTTTTTCACCTTTCTATTATATATACGGATGTTTAATCCCCTCTCTCTTTCCTTTTTTGACACTTAAACTTTTCTAAGCTTTTAATTATGATTTTGAAGCAACTTCTTTTTTTTTTTTTTTTTTTTTTTAAAACGATTGCAATTTATCAGAATTTATGTTTATCGAATTTTTAAAATATCTTATCTTAATGTGAAAATTTTTTATTATATTTTAATGTTAAAGATTTAACATAATCACAATTTCTATATACATACATATATATCAATAATCTTGACCAAACGGTTTTTCCTTATAGCTAGTCGATCACGCTTATGAATCACACGACTTATGAAAATCGACTGTTTGAACATAATAATTATTGTTGAATTAACTATCAATAATCTCAACAAAAAAAATATCCGTTTATGTAATTACATAAATATTAGTAAATTTGTCCTGTCATTTTAATAAGTTTGTACTGTTGTCAGGTGATGGTAGCAGCATAAATTTTATGTTTATAGTTTAAATTATAACCAGATTTAACTGAACCGACACGAAATACAATCATTTTTTTGCAATTTACAGTAAAATTAGTATACGCTACAAAAGCATAAAAGCTTCAATTTTGGATAAAAATTTAACCGGTCGGCTATCGTGCGTTTACCTTAATTAATAAAATAAAGCCGAACGGATATCAGCTTGAGTATATATTTAATCAAATCGTTCGCTCGTTCGAAATTAATAAAAGAAACGTGGCGGAAAAAAAAAATATTGTAATTTTTTTTTATTGTTGATGTGCTTTACAGCTTCAATTATTCTTATCAAAATTATATTTATATTTGTCAAAAAGATTTCGTTTCTTTTCCTTTTTTTTTTTTTTTTTTTTTTTTTTTGTTTTCAGGCTACGTGTAAGCAGTTCTTTGAAATATAAGTTACGCGAACGATTGCGAGTGCATTATTGGCTCTTGAAGTTGTAAACTAAAAGTATTTTTATTGTTAAGTTATTAGAATCAAGCATCGGGATGAAATTCATTATAATTATTTCGTGCGTTCTTATCAATTTAATCGAAGGCAATTTTATATTTAATAAAGTAAACCAAAATTATTTAAAACTGGAGCTCGTTCAAGTCGTAAGTAATTAAAAACTATTTACAAAAAATGCACCATAAACGTTAAATTTTCAATGATATATAATGATAAATAAGTATTTTAAATTTTATAAATATCATTTAAAGTTGTTTAGACACGGTGAACGAACTCCTTTAATCGAAGAATACAATGCCTATCCTTTTTTTAACTTTTCCGTATACAAGTCATACGGTTTTGGAGATTTGACGAATGTGAGTAAAAACGTCAACGCCGTCGCTAAGTGAAAAATTCGAAATATACGATTAATCCGTTTATAGGCGTATTAAAAAATTGTCAAATTAATTTACTTTGTTTTTAGAAAGGCAAAATACAAGCCTACAATTTGGGAAAAATACTAAGGAAACGTTACGACGGTTACTTGAATCGTAGCTACAAATCCAAGGACGTTTACGCTTATTCGAGCGACAATGATCGAACGATCATGACTTTACAGTCATTGCTAGCTGGTCTTTATCCACCGTCCAACGATCAAGTATGGAATTCAAATTTGCCCTGGATGCCGATACCCTTTCATTCGATTCCCGAAAAATTAGACGTGCTTCTTAAAATGTTCCAAAGCCCTATGTAAGTTGAATTTTTATTTTTATCAATGTGTGCAAATTTACGAGGTTATGTAGCGTTAATCTTTCAACAATTTACGAAATAAATCGTTTGCTTATGGAATGGAAGATAAATCGCTTGAATTTTTCCTCATTTGACAATGCACGCTTTGAGTCTCGTTATAATTTACGATGCTCGTAAATTTACAAATTCATACTTTATTACGAGGTAAATTTCTTCATATTTGTTTGTTTATACTAGGTATCAACAATTGCGTTATCAAGCAGTAAAATCACCAGAATTTCTTAAGAAGATATCTAAGTTTCGAGACCTTATTAATTTTTTAAGAAAAATAACCGGATCGAATATCAGCGTCGAGAAACTCGACAACGTGGTTTTAATAACTAATTTATTAAACATTAATGTAAGTTTATATATTTATATTATCGATATCATTGAATAAAATTATATATATATATATATATATATATATATATATATATATATATTTTTTTTTTTTTTTTATCAAATATTAAATTTTATTTTAATTTTATAGAATTGCTTTAGTTTTCATTTTGTGATAATAAGCAACATTTCTTTTTGTATAGAGAAGATTTTGTGAGAAATTTAAAACTTCAATAAATTCACTCTTATAATAATAAACGAATATATAAAATATTATATATCAATACTGTAATTCATAGTCACTTTGAATATTCAACTAAAGAAATATATTTTCATTCGATCGCAGGAAGTATTGAATCTTCCGGTACCGAAATGGTTTACAAAGGAAGTAAAAGAAAAATTGAGCAAACTATTAACTGTAATTTACGAATCTTTAACTACCCAGCCGAAAATGAAAAGACTTATGGGTGGCGCGTTAATCAAAACTTTCATCTATAACATGAACCTTAAAGAAGTTTTTATAAATCCACGAAAGATTTATCTCTACAGTGGACACGATATAAATATATATAGTTTTCTTCGAGCCCTCAATCAAAATATAACGATGTTTCCGGACTTTAGTAGCGCAGTGATATTGGAAAAATATAGAGATTCGTATGGTCAGATTTATGTTAGGGTGAGTTGTACAATTATTTTAATCGTGAAATTTAAAGAAAATTTTCGACTTTTGATTTTAATTAGAATTTTTCGAAATTAATTTATTTTTTATCGAATGCTGATGCTCGAAATTGCATTTTAATTTTAATTTAAGATTACTTTATAATATCTTAAAACCAATACATTGAAAAAATATAGCGAACGATAAAAAAAAACAAAAAAAACAAAAAAATAACGTGCACTCTTTACAAAAATAATAGTAAAAATTTAAGCAAAAACTTTAATAATTTTTAATTACGTAATGTGGAACAATTTTAAATTAAAATAAATATTGTAATTCATAATATTTTAATTCATTCGTCTGCAGTAACTAATAATAAATTATTTATTTTCAGCTACTCATGTATACAGGTGGCAATGACCAAAGATTATTGACGATAAAATTATGCAACAATAAAGACTTTTGTACGATCAAAGAATTTATAAAAATTGCGTCCCCTGCACTTCCATCTGTCAACGAAATTGCAAATTTTTATAAATATATTAGTAAATTCTATGCAATTAATTCGTTGTACAAAGATATAATGGTCAAACCAAAAATAATAAAAACTTTTCAAGTATAAATTATAATTTTTTTTTTTTATTTTTTATTTTTTTTTATTTTTTTTTTTTCACTATAAACACATTATAGCCTCGCGTAACAATAAGCAATCGTCGATGTTCATAACAGCGTAAAATATTTTTGGCCAACAATAAAGTTTAGCCATGTCAGATTTATAATATACTTATTGCACAATCGTTTCAAAAATAAAAGTGACTAAGAACTCTTATTTTAGAAAGAAAGACTGTTATTATTACTTTTCATTACCAGTTAGAAATAAGCGTAAAGTATATATATATATATATATACATACTTTTTTTTTAAATCGATGCAAAACTAAATAAATAATAAATGTTAAGAAACGTTAAGAAAATTCAATGTAGTCTTAGATGTTTATTATTTAAAATATATGACTAGGCATTGATTAAAAAGAAAAGTATTTTAATAATCAACGATCAAGCAATGCATATTACATAAAAGTATAATCGTATTTATTGATATTGTATAAGTAATTATAGAATACTTTGTCATAACAAGTAGAATAAGTCCGACAATGTAAGACACGCGATTATAAATATTTATTTCGATTGTAGAATATTTTTTCATAATATAGTTTTTTTCTACTGTTTTGTTATTTAGTTTGGAGATTTTTTGATTACAAAGTATCTCGATACGCGTGAGTCACGACGCAATAAGATTTTTCACGATCCGCTATAAACGTTTTTAATGACGTTAACCCTTTCGATTTACAATCGCGTACCTCCGTATTCGTTATTCTTTATTAGAGTTGCGACGAGACAAGTCCACCTAAAAGATTCTCGCTCTTTACGGATAACACAAAGCTTTAAAGAAAATCTCAAATAAAACAATGGAGTCTACCCAGTCTATCTCTTTCTCTCCTCTTTGTTTTTTTTTTTTTCTTCATCCCCGAGGTAAAGTATGTCAGCGAAGGTCTAACACCAGGTTACACCTATGCGTACACACTCGCATTTGTGTTGTGTGTGTGTGTGTGTGTGTGTGTACATGTACGCGCGCCGACGTGAAAAATCTTTCGCAAACGGATGAAGGTATATAGGAAAATAAAGAGAGTAAGAGTAAAAGGGAGAAAAAAAAAGAGCATTAGTCGATAAAAAGCTGGCAGTAGGTAAGACCAATCGCATCCTCCGACGTTACTATAATAAATTGGAACAAAACAGATCAGAAGAAAAACATATTTCTTTTGTCAAATCACGGTTCTACAATCCATCTTGCCCTTATCAATCTTATTCTTTTTCTACTTTCCCTTAATTTCACTCTTCGTTCTACCGCAATTATGTGTATATAAGCACGGTTAAGTAAACATATGCGTTTTTCCTCGAGTTTAAAATCGAATCGTTATAGTGATTTTTTTTGTCTTTTATAGTATCGAAGCTTCTTTTTGAACTCAATTTTTATTCGAGGTTCACTTATTCTGATTTGATGCGATTAATTCGGTTGTTTGAACGTGAACGATTGCGTTGAAATGTTATAATCGTATTATTATTACAAAATAAATCTAATTAATCGTTCACGAAAAAAACACGCTTATAAGCCATTGCTTGGGTAAATTTATAAACGTGAAAATTAATGTATCGATTTTATTATAAAAATATTATTAAAAGAAAAAAAGGAAACATTTTTCACGAGTTATTTTTAAATGATTATTTTTAATAATAATACAAAATTTGCTTTTCGAAAAAGTGTTGCCATTTAACAACTTAGACGCGGTGTATAATTTATGTTGGCAAATTTCCATTTTATTTAATTTTATGAAGAAAAAGAATCAAATGTACGACGAATACGTCAATAATTTCATAATGATTTAAGTTTATTTTTAGCTTCTACTATCTAATATGCAATCAATATTTGTTGATAAAATATTGATGAAAAATTTAAAAGAGAAAAACGAAATGTATAGAGTAGAACTTTGTTATCATGTATGAGATAAATATTGTAACAAATAAAAAAATAATTTTTAGAATAATTTATATTGTAAAAATTCAGAGTATAACGTTTCATTATTTGGTGCCTACAGTATATTAAAACTGAATTCACTTTGATTTTTATTTTTTATTATGAAATTTATTGAAATATAAATTCAAACATATCAGATATCGATTATTTGTTGAAATGTGAAACACCAATCGTACAAGACTTTATTTTTCGCTATGGAATTTTATTGCGTGCATTTTTACATGATTATGAGAAATTTCTATTTCAATATAAATTTAAATTCTCTGAAAATTCATATCTTTTATTATTAACTCATTCGAGGTAAAGAACAATTGCGAATCTTAGAAGCGAAAATAGTTTTTGTTCACGATCAATACAGCCACGGTGTATAATTGGTCTCCAACGGATTAAATGCAATTTCCACGATTTTTCTTTATAAATGTTGAATCTCATAAATTATACATTTATCCACACAACAAAATATAACAAAAAATCTTTCAATCGACCTTAAACAAAAAGTCTGCCCATCGACTCAAAATGAAAATAACGCGAAACATTATCGTCACAACGTTCCTTTTCCTTCCCATTCATTTAAGCGCGTAATTATAAAACACAAGGGTAATTCCATCACATTGCGGAGTCAAAGAACACACAGCCCGAATATGAAAAAGAAATCGTTCGCCGGCTTAGCGAACCGGTGTCTCTCTTCTTCTCTCTCTCTCTCTCTCTCTTACACATCGTCGCCCTTCGCGCGAATTCTTCCCCTATATGCGCGCACATATACATGTCCATCTTTCTCTCTGTCTCTCTCTCTCTCGCGTGCGCGAGCAAAGAGAAAGAGAGAAAGAAAGTCCCTGACTCTGTGGTGGAGCCCTCCCTCGGCGAGGCCGAATTCGATCCACCGACACTATATAAAAGCCTTCCTATAGCCGGCATCTACACCGACTAGCCAACTAGGAGCCTTACAATGCGTCGTAAAAGTCGACGATTCCTTTCTCTTTCTTTCGCCCTCTTTCTTTATCTCTAACTTACATTTAAGATATCTAATCTTTTGAACGTGGAAAATCAAGGAAATAGTCGGCCCATCTGTGCCCAAAGCTTTCCTTTTTCTCCTCTATACCGTGGAGGGGAGGAAAAAAGGAGGGTTACTATCGGGGTGTGACACTTCGGTATACGGTGAATTTGGAGGCTGAATTATTTACTAGGATTCACGAAAGGTTTTGAGAATATTGAATTTGATATCGATTTTCTATGGGGTGGAGAAAAAGGGCCTTTATTTTTGCCTTTTTGATGTAGAAGATTTTATAATGAGTAAGATGTTTCTTTAAAAGTATTGAAAATTCAAAGAGGCGAGAGTAAATGATTTTGTTTGGATAGAGGATTTTGAATAACGTAATAACCGATTCTTCGTTCGAATAAAAGCTGATGACTTGCTTATAAAAATGATTTTGAATAAGAAGCTTAAGAGATTTCCAACCGTAACTATATACGTCTGATGGAATATTCTCTCATTCATCATAATCGATCATTATTATTCTCACTGCCCGTTATTACAGATAATTTATAGACGTATTTGTATACGGAACGATCGTTAAAGCAAGTGTCAATAAACTTCGTTCCGATGTTCAGTCGCGAAAGCTCAACGACGACGTAAATTACAATATTGCACCGTAATTACACCCCGCATCGTAACTACAAGATTTTTAAATACAAAGAAAATGAAAGAAAGAAAAAAATCAAATTAAATAAAAGATCGGTTTTAAAAGTGCTACAATACCTGGCTGGTGTTGTCGGTAACCATCGCGACACTCGGCGCCTCTGGGCACTTCTGTTCCCGAGTAGCGACGACGGTGGCAGTGGCGGCGCGTCACAACGTCACACAGACGCGAACACACACGCACACACACACACACAATTCTCAAAAGAAACACACACACACACAATAGAGCCGCGCGCGCACACACGGACACTACACCTGTCCTGCACCGGCCTCTATATATACGTTATCTCACGCAGAGCCAAGTTCTTTTTTTTCCAGCTCCTACGGACGATCCCCGTCAAAGGAGATGCCGATCACAGGAGCAACATCGCAAGCGTTATTTTAACCTTTCTCTCGCGCGCACCCCTGCGTGCTTTGTCTCTTCGCGATAATTATACAAGATAAATAAGAAGCTCTTCGTCGGAGCTACGCCGACGACCGGCTCCGCGACAGGCGCGTTCTAACACAAATATACGAGGGGCTGCTAACGCCGCCGCTGTCCGTATTAATACAGATCCCCTCTACTCGGAAACGGAGAAGGGCGCCGGGACGCTCGCCGGAGGGATGATGCTTTCTACGATATAACGCCCCCCTAGTGTGCTCTCTATCCACGGTGTGCGTTCGCTTGTCCCTCTCTTTCTCTCCCCTCTACTTTTCTCTTTTTATCGCGGGGTGTGGGTGACTGCACTGGTGTAGTACGACTAAACTTATGTGTGGGTGCTATATATATAGATGTATTTACGTGTTACATTTAGGTTATGGGTATATGTAGGAAACCGAAATTTTGTTTTTGTATACAACTGCACTGCTCATCGATTAGTATGTCTTTGATATTTTTTTTACTCATTTTTTTTTTTTGTTATTCCGAAGTAGTGCAGATTTTTAATCTATTTTTATTTACATACTTTTTGTACACTTTGATCGATAATTACAACGTTAGAGCTCTGCTATGTAAATATGATGATTTCCATATCATTAACATGGCAACTTTAATTAATCGCTTTACATTTTATACCCACACTGGTGGGTCTAAAAAGTTTTCAACTTATTACCGGTGAAGTACTTTCGTGTTTATTGCAATAAAATATTTATCATCACGATTTCAATCAGAAATTTATCAAGAAACATAATGAAATAAATTAATATAATTTTATACAATGAAAAATTAAAATATTATATGATAATTAGAATCTTATAAAAGTTCTGTTCTTAAACTTTTTATTACTGCTGCACGCATAATCCTAATCGTTATCATGTTTTTCTTCAAATTAAAGAAGAACAACTAAACAACCAACTGCTTACATTTAAATAGCCTCCAAAATACCAGTGCAAGTCCAGTTATTCGTATTATAACTATGTATATTTTCAATCCACTATACGAAACTACACCAGTGTTGTACTTACAGAGCGGAGAAGTGACAACACATGTATAATAAAGGAGAAGAAGGAGTACACACATGTATATAGACAAAGACAAAAAAAAATACGAGTCGCTAGGGCGCAGTCGCGGAGTGCGCAACGATTGCGCGCTACTACGTTTCATGCGCCCGCGCACTTCTCTCTTTATGCACGTATATAGCGTGGATGGATAAGGCAAGAGAAAGAAAGGGAAGAACGAGAGGGAGAAAAGCACGATATACAGACGCAGCTATAACGTCCGTGTATACCGTGGGTTTTCTATTTTCCATCTCTCTCATTTTCTTTATTCCCTTATATTTTCCTTTTTCGCCTTTTTTCTTCTTCTTGTGCCAACATACGGAGACAAGAAAAAAAGAGAGAAAGAGAGAAAGAATTTCCCCTGCTTTTCTTTTTTGCGGAATGGCAAAAGTACTCTCTGGTTGCGAGTTTTCACGTTACGTGCATCCTGAGAAGTGTCGAAACCGAGACTATCTTTTTTCTTTTCTGTCTATTTTTTTTTTTTTTTTTTTTTTTTTTTTTTTTTTTTTTTTGACAAACTAAAGGAGAAATAGGTTCGACGTGAAATTTTTGCAATTCTTTGTGTCGAATGCTTGATTAATATTTCGCCGGCTTTGTTTTAAAGTAGTAGACGTTTTTTTCTTTTTCTTCATTTTCTTTTTCATTAAAGGTTTATGATTTATTTGAGCTTTTCGTTGAATCGACACAGGGTCTTTCTTATATATATGCAAACATGGCTGAATACTTGGATTTTACCTCGATATTTTTGTTTGTACAGCTTGAGCACTTGTAATGATGGGAATTTTAAATTAAATTCATTGTTTGTATTCCTTTGCTCGGTTATAAAAAAGTTGGCAAAAATAAAAGAGAATTTAATCAGAATAAATGTAAGTTAAACGGAAATACATACTATCGACATTTAAATTTTTTTCTTTTAAGAAGATTGCTTTTTCTTTAAAAAAAAAAATATGTAAATTAAAAAACATTTAAAAAATTGAGAAAAAAATAAAATTTTATCACTTTTTTCCATTATCGAAAAGTACACGAATAACGAAATCTAAATTAAATGTTTTTTGTTAAATTGCGATAAGATCGCTCCAAGATTAAATTTAATAATTTCTCGACGAAAAAACTTTAATATCCTTGACTTAATCAACGGTGTCAATTGTAAATTGAAAACAATTAATTTCAGAAATTGCCTACCGTGGTACAATTTACTCTGTGTCGAATCTAAACTTCTTATCGTAACTACACACAAAACCGACGTTAACGTTATCGCGTTTAATTCAATCGCAGCACAAAAAAATATCATCGACAACTTGAACACTACACTTATTTCCTCCCCCTATGTTTATACACATTAGGAGGGCTAACAAAATTCTTGAATTCTCCGAAAAAAAAAAAAAAAAAAAAAATTAAGAAAAAAAGAAAAGTACAACGAATAAAATGAACAAGAGGGGCGATACGCTTGGGTAAACCCGAGATCGAAATTGCGAAGTTTTGCATGCTTACGTATACGCGCGTGGAAAGGAACCCGATGATGTATGTGCGTGTATATATGGATACATGGGTAACCGGAGAAATCGCACGCGAACGACTTATATACGTTCACCCTACGTAGCACACATGAATTACCTTCTCTCATTCTAGAATGAAAGATAAAGGAAAAAAAAAAAACGAAAGAATGTTGTGCGTGCACGTGTGTGTGTGTGTGTGTGTGCCGTTGTGCGGCTTTATCGCGCGCGGTTTTCTTATATTCTTTTTCTCGATTTCTTATGTATATGCATCGCGTAATTCGACGCTTTGATTCGAATGAATCTGATAAGGAAGAAAGGGTTGTTTTTTTTTTTGTGTTTGCTCAAGAAATTGATATGGATTATAAGGAGATGCAGCTTTGAATTACGTTTGTTACCTTTTTTTTATTTTTTGCTTCTTCTTTAGCTTTGTTAACGAGTTACCCGTCGTTGAGCTTAATTTTTAACGTCAAAGAGTTTAATATTTATATTAAATACGAGAGAAACTTTGTCATAAAAGTTGAATCGATAATGAATTTTATTTGCTAATTTGATAAGCCAATTGATAAAGAATAAAAAGCAATGAAAATATAATAAAAATAGGAGTTCAAACTTTTAATTTTTATAAAAGAATATTTTATTTAAAAGAGTTTTATTTTTATTACAAAACAGAAAAAAAAAACAAATAATTTAATGCTCATCCTTTTTACAGCTATAAAGTTACGTGATTCGAAACTTTGAATGCACATATATTTTTTTGCAAATGTAAAAGTATGAGCGTAGTTTTAAAATGTTTAATAGAAGTTTGATGTAACTATTTTGCAAAAGAGAAATAATGTACGTTATGTGTAACTTTTGATAAAAAAAATCTAAATAAATCATTTAAGAAACATATAGTAAATTAACAAAATTTTATTTTTATAACAAAAAGAAAAATTAACAAACTTAATTGTTTGATTAATAATTGCTCACATATAAAAAATAAAATTTGATAAATTTCGATTCGCGCTCAAAACTTTAAAATTAAAACAAAAAAACACCATTATCGCTATTTTAATATTATAAAGATAAGTCTACGAAAAATCCTTAAGGTAAATCTTTAAAGCAAATTCTTCGGGTAGCTCCAAATGTAAATATTATCCTCGAAAATCTCCTCTAAGTCATATATATACATATATATATATCCTTTCTCATTCATATTAGAAAGCCATCGAGACCATATCAATCGATGCATATATATATATATATATATGCAACGGAGACTCCATTGAAATCCATCCTCTCTAATCGGTCTTTAACCTCTCGCGGAATTTTCAGCCTCCCGTTGCACCACATAATGCACGTCTCTCATTCTCGTCTCGAGCCCTCACTCTATCTCTCTCTCTATCTCTCTCTCTCTCTCTCTCTCGTTTCTTTCTACCCTCGGGCCCTTTTTGCCTCCTCCTTCCTTCTTCTTTTCTTTCACCGAGCCCCCGTATACCTTTAAACTATCGAGACTCCCTTTTTAACTCTCACTCACTCATTCTCTCTCTCTCTCTCTCTTTCTCTCTTTCTCTTTCTAACGTACTTTTTGTGTATGCGTAGCCACTCGAGCGTACCGGTAATTACCGGGGAATAATGCCACGCGTATTCCGTCTGTACACGCGTTGCGAGCCACCGAGGGAATGATGGAGTCATGAAAAGTTCGCGAGCTAAAGGAAGCGTTAAATCTTTTATGTGCAGCTTTATATTATACTCTTCTTTATTTTTTTTTTTTGCTGTTGTATTTTTTTTTTTTTTTTTTTTTTTTTTCAATTTTATCGATTAACTTGCGACGTCGTTAGTATTATTTTGGACAAGCGATTCTTCGATTAATTTACGCTGTAAAAAAAAAAAAATAAAAAATAAAAAAAAAAAAAAAAAACAACGCGTAAATCTTTCGAAGTGGAAAAAAAGCGTTTTATTGCAGCGGAGTATTTTTCACTATTTATACGTGAGTTATAGAACTGCAATTTGTATGACAAATGTATGAACTAGATTAGGTTTATCAATTCATTCCAATTCTTAGAATTCTCTCGGTTAAAGTGTAACGAAACTAACGACACGAGTCTTACAGCTGCGAAGTTTCTTGAAATAATAATAAATTAACCGTGATATACGGAAAATCAATATTATTTCAATATTGAAAATTGAACTATGAAATTTCGCATAAACTTTACTATTCATTGAAGGATTATAAAATTATAAATTTAATTTAACAAATGTATCGCAGTAAATGCGATCGCTATTTGATTATTTCCAAAAGAAAAATTTATCGTTTATTAAAATACATACCATACTAATAAAAGAGCACGAAGGCTGTCACTAAATGTTCATTACAAAAAGTGAGAATTTACTACATGTTCGAATAAAGAAAAGGAAATAAAATTATTGCTATAGAATTTTAGAATAAATTTTTAAAACATTTAAACAAATACACGAGAAAAATCGGTGATATTGTCTTTATTATTATTAGAATGAACAAGCGTCAATTATTTTGTTATAAATTTTAGTTTTCTTATCGGATAGCCAATCTTGATAAATCAAATTTTTTAATGTACTTAAAAATTGAATGATTTTTTTTTTTTCAATTCTATATCGAAAATTAAGTATTTCAGAATCTATCGAATCAAATATTAACAGACGCACTAAAAATTTTAAAATTAAAACCAACGAGACGCTTTAATAAAGTTAAATGAATTTTTGAAAGATTGTTACACGATTTTACGATAAAAATGTCGGTGATCCCGTTAAAAATTACGTCGGCAATTCGTGTCGTTTGACATAACAAGAGGCTATACATCATTTTAATTAACCCCATATATTCACGTATATTATTATGCAATACATTTTGCAATTGCATCGAACTACACGACTCCTTGAAACTCATCGCCCATTCCAATTATTTCAAAACTATCATAAATTTCATGCCAACATCTCCCTTACATATACCCACGTTTTCTCCCTCCATCTTTCTCTCTTCCTGTCTAAAAAAAAAGGACGAAAATACGCTCAAGGGAGGAAAGAGCGAGATAGAGAGAGAGAGAGAGAGAGAGAGAGAGTGCGAGAAAGCGGCGTAAATTCGTACGACATCGAGCAGAGCCCACGAGTCCCACGGGTATCCACACTTACACACGGGTGATAGTTAACTCAGACCCACGTACACATACATAAGCAGGACGCGCTATCACAGGATACGCCCCTGATAGTGTCGATCAATAGGCGGAGTGCGCGAGCGCCACCGAGAGCAAACCCCGGCGTGCGTACGGGAGCTTGGCTGTATTTATGTGTACACACAAGCATATACATACGCAATCGGCAAAGCTTTCATCAAAAAGGAGATAGAGAGAGAGAGAGAGAGAGAGAGAGAGAGAGAGAGAGAGAGAAACGCGTAATAGGAACCGGCGAATGTGTACGGCATACTCCGGCGACCTTGACTGCCTCCTCCGAAGAAGGAGGCGATATTGCGAGCGCGTATACCATGAAAGGAATTATTCCGTTCGCGCTCGAAAGCTCTTTTCTCGAAGGCGGAATTTTTATTTTCGCTTGTGCTTTCGCTTTGTTTATACTCGGTACGAAAAATTTTTATACTTTACGGGATTCGTTCCGTTTTTTTTTTTTTGTCTTTTTATATAAATTTTATTGGCCTATGAGTGGATAATCTGTTGAGAATGTAGGTTAATCTTATACCGAATTTCGTACATATATGTATGTGTAAAAGAGACAGAGTGAGAGAGCGAACGGCATGACATTGAACTTTGCGGAGAACGAATTTTATTATGCAGTCCGTTTGACATCGATAAAATTCACTTGGACTTTAACGTTGAATTAACGTTTGGTATAACCGGAACCAATAACAGTTTTCATTTATTTAATGCTTTTTCATTCGATTGTTTTCTTTTTCAAACGCCAAGATATACGTACGAAAAGATAAACAAATTTTAAGATATGCAAGAGATTATCGTATCGGATGTCAAATATTTATCTTTGACAAGGATAATGAAAAATGATGTAATCTTTTGAAATTGATTCATTCGCATTAAACTCGATTTATAACTTGCAAATACAATTCATTATTTTTTACTGATTATGATTTTTAAAGCTATTCAAATCTGCATTTGAACTACAAGTGATTAAAAGTAGAATCATTTCGAAAAAATTAATAAAAGATTTGATTTTATATAATCTAAAAATATATAGATAATTAACAAGTATCTGAATTATTTAAATATCGATTAAATTGAGTAAATAATGAACAAGTCATATTCCGTTCATTCATAAAAAAAAAAAAACATGTTCTTAAAAGAATTTAATAGAATGTTTTAAATTTTTCAATTGAAAAATTTTCAAGCGAAATATCGCATTGAACGAAGTTATTATTTTCTTGCTTTCTTTCTCTTGCTCTTTCAGACGAAGTGTTTCATTTTTAACCTAATTTTAAGTGAATCTTTAGCTTCATTGAAACGAATTTTCTCTTGAATCAAGGATTATTACTAAAAAAATACTCTTCTGAATAAATTTTATTTTTAATTTTTCATTATAAAACTCGTTAGAAAAGGAATCATCCAAGATTAAGACAGAATTATATTATCGATCTATCTACATTATCCGAATTGAATTAAAATTTAATAAAAAAATTTCACCAATATTCAAAAGAATAAAAGTAATCACCTTAAATAAATCATTCTACAAGCTTTCAAGATCGACAACACGCATCGATCTCTATCAAATAAACAACAAATCTTCGTCTCACGCGGCTTTATCTTTCTATCCGCTCTTGACGAATATCCGTCGTTCGAAAAAGATATCTTATCGACGAAAAAAAACACACCGCGCCGATTTTCGATCGGTCGTTTTTTCATGTCGTTAAAAAAAAAAAAAAAAAAAAAAAACGCACAGCAGCAACGAAAAACCATTCAAATATAACCGAAGCGCGAAGAAATCGAGCGTACAAAGCTATCATAGCCGCTACACAAACGCGAAATTATCCGGTTTTGATATTTGTCCGTCGATGCTGAAAATCGTACTGTTAGAAAGCTGCATCGTACATCCCATACTCACTTATAAACGCACTAGTGCACGTATATTAAAATAACCGAGGCGAGGGAGAAGATAAAATATAGCGGCATGGACGTGGCGCCGCGGCTTTATTTATAAAGCGCCGAGCTCGTTATTGCAACGAATCTGTACCGTGATTAGATTGGACGCACGAAGTACCGAAGCTTTTGTGACCGAGCTTTTGCCTCCTTTCCATGCGCTCGATTGATTTTATATCGATAAACCAATAACTTTCGATTGAGCATTTGGATAAGGTGTATAGATAGGATTAAAGTTGTTATTGGACGAGAAGTATGACTGGATTGATAAGGTGGAAAAGGAGTAATCAATTATCGGTCATGATATTCTTCAGAAACCGATCAAATTCGTAGATACTGTTTAAGTATGAGCAATTTGAGTAAATCAATCATTTAAGTAGTATGGGTCAGATTTGTCGGACAACTTTTACTTTTCAGTTAATACCGCATAAAAAATCGCGTTGATGTATTGTTCATACAATTACGTGCATTCTATAAAATATAAAAAATATAGTTTATACGTAAAAATTGAAATTATAGGCCGATGTCGTAGCTATTATAATTCGTTAAAAAATAATTATGCATACAAATATATCATTATTAAAGTATACAGATTTCACGATTAAATAACACAAAAATGTAATAATCGTGATAAAATTATCTTCATGATTTTTAATAAAATTGTTTTTATGATTGAAATTTATTAAAAGCATAAACAATTTATTAAATTAATATTCATTAAATTAAATCATAACAAACTAACGGTTATTACACATTGCATGTGCCTTTCTTTGCGTTATTTACGATTAAATGAACAACAATAAATACAAAATAATCTTCGCATTACTTTAATAAAAAATTATCTCAAGAACAATATACTTGAAATGTAAAAGTTATATTATCCAACGAGTATATTTTGTATATTTGTTATAATGACGAAAAATAACTAAAAATTACTAAATTAATTTTACAAATAATCAATAAAAAATAAATAACATGCAGCTACTGGGCGTTTATTAACTTGAACAAACTTCATTCATCACACAAAAAGAAAAAATTTTGACAAAATCTTCTTGAAAACTCATAAAAGTAGAAGCAATCAATCAGACAAAAGAGTGGAAAAAAAACTGACTTTCTTAAATGAAAGTGTGTAATCGGGGGATCTTCGAAGAGAGACTATTTTTAAACTCGAAATATCGTTTTCGTGAAACTTCTCACAAACTGTTCTTAGAAAATGCCTAGTATTCTTTTTATTAATAAATTGCAGTCTCCTGTAATAATTTTATGCTATTGTTGAGATATTTATTATCGATATTAATAAATATTAAGCTAATTATAAGTAAGAATGTTATAATTTATGGCTTGGCGACTGATGACACTGATATAACTTGTAAATAATTAACGAAGCATCGCGTATCATTTACTAAAAATTAAATTTTATTGTTGAGCCTGTTCGATTAATCAATGTCAACTCATTAACGATCTATTAAATGTATTCTGAATATATATATATATATATATATGTTTACATTAGCCGTGCGATAAAAATACAAAATTTCAAATGCTCGCTTTTGATCAGCTTTTCTTCACATTGAAGTTTCAGCGACAAAAACAAATCTCGTTACCCTTGAAACGAGCTTAAAACATTAAATTCATCGAACCCTTCAAACAACAATGAATTTTCTGAATCTTGTTTTTGTAAATAAATCAAAAAATGAATCTCACGCAAAGCTTACAGTTTACACGCACATTCACACGCACGTAGAAATATGCAAGAGATAAAATCGATAGTAAGTATAAACGATAAGTAATTAAGCTATAAACCATAAATCACTCGCGATGCAAAATACATGCGATAATTGGGAGCCAGCGGAGAGCCCGCGGCCGCCGTCTATTTCTGCGCGAGGCACGCAACGTTAAGGAATCGCTAGCGCGCGAGATTAAAACGCTCCCACTGTACATGTATATAAATACACACACGCACACACATATATACGTATACATATACATTTGTATATGTTTTATATTTACGATAATACTGCGTTCTCTGCGTTAGCACGCGGTAGCTAGCAGGCAACAAGCAATACCTGGAGCCTCCAGATCGGCGGATAATTGTCAGCCATCCGGTCGGTGGTTGTCCGAAAAATATAGGACGATAGTTAGTGGGATTCTGCTTGTGCCTGCAAGTGTGCTATGTATATATGTATATGGGTATGCTGACGTAAGTGTGTATATGTTATACACAGATAAGTTAGGGACGGCACGCAACACCGTCTCCGCGCTTCTCCGATGCACTAACGGACGAGGACGACGGCAATGGCAATTGCTTCTCGCCCCATGTTTTGCAACGATCCGCGTGCGCGATCGAGTCGCGCTTTTCGAAATGCGTAACGCAGCGCACGTCTGTGTCGACTTCTTCCCGAAAGACCTGGCATTCGAATAGTCGTTAGTTTCTCTATCTTTGTTACTCATTCTCTTACTTCGAGAGATTTATTTATAAAGCTCGGTCGTGAAGATGAGCACGAGAGAGGTAAGACGACTACGACGACGTACGACCTCGTGGTGCACGACGCATACTAGCTCATTTTTTAGGGCGATGATTACTTGGAATGTTTTTTTTATTTATTGTGACCATACGCTTTTGTTTGTTGTCATTGTTCATAATGCAATAATAGATTAATTTAATAACAAAATATGATCGCCGATAGAATGATATAATAAGGATTATTTCAAGTAAATTATAAAATAATGATCCATTTCAGAAGCAAATTTGACTACACGATTATATTGCATGCGTATATTTTGTATTTTCATAAAATTCTATGCTTATAATAACTGAAATTAATAGTTTTAAAATAAAAAAAATTATTTTCAAAAATTTTTAAACTAGAGTTTCATTAACTTAACTGTATTAACTAAATTAATACAATTGATTACAATTAAATTGAGAATTTAAAAATAAAATATTTGATCTTTAATTCTTATTTACCGCATTTTTATCTATTTTTATGAAAAAAAATGAATAAATAAATAAAAAAAATAAATAAATAAATAATTGAATACATGTAAAATAAAACTTAAAATAAGCATTTTCAAATTTTAGTAAATATACTTAAAATTCAATACTCTCTTCTGTATTTTGAATCACGTACAAATTTATTATACATAAATATGTATAATGCGGATAATGTAATCTAAAAAGAAATCATAAAATATTTATTTAATAAAAATAGTTAAAATTATTCTTTGATTTTTAAGTTAATTTAATTTGTAATTCGTACTAAAAATGAAAAAAATGCTTTTAGATTTGTGTTGGCAATACTGATACTTATTCATGTTTTTTTCTCGGAATTGCAATACAACGCGCGTCTTCTTGAACAACAAAGCAGTAGAAGAATAGAAAGAACTAAAGTCAAATTTATTAAATGTAGAGTGATCGAATAATTTTTTTATTTAATTATATTATTTTGATGTAACTGGAGGATTATTCTTACGTAAAATATTGTTAATATTTTTATTTTTTTGTTTTTGCAACTCAGAAATAGGGAGTAAACTATATTACACTTATCACGCAATAATCGAGATAAAAAGAAAAACCTGCATCTTTGTTTTAAAATGCCGGCATTTCAAATGTCTGTGGTTTAAAAGTGCCTAATAATATCTATTATTAAAATGGAAATTACTACTTTAAATTAAATAATATTTATTTTATTTTTTTTATAGTAATATGAAAAATATATTTCTTACCTAATTATTGTGTTTGCTTCTTGAAGTTCTAATGCATACATTTTTGCACGTGTAAAAATAATCAGTAACAAAGAAAAAATACTCGTAGAAAAGTAGTAAAAATTAATTTTAACTATATTATTCCAAATATGAATTTTAAATTAATAAAATTTTAATTGTTTTAATAAGTTTCATTATTTTACATTTTATAATAAATTATTGTATAAAGACTTTGATACTTATATTAATTACTTATATATTACAGAGCAGTCAGAAATCATATTAATTGTTAATAAATATTTAGTATTGTTTTATTTACTTCTATATTTATTTATAAACAAAAACATGAGTCTGGCAGAAATAAAAACTGTAAGTTGCAAATATTCTAAATTATCTGTAAAATACATAATTTTTTTTTTTTTTTTTTTTTTTTAAACTATGCTTTTTTCTATTTTAATTCATTTTCATAAAGAAATTAAATTTTAATAATTTACATATAACATATAGAATTTGATTTTTAAAAAACAAATCTAAAATCTCTTAAACTATAAAGTTTAAAATTATAAAATGATTTTTTATAATTATTTATACATTTTAAATGAATAAAATATTTCTTGTTATAAAATAATTTTGTATGATAAATAATTTTACAATGTTATTTTAGCAATATGAATCTTTGCTTAAAGAAGCAGCAGAAGCATATTTGACTAAACAATATCAGAAATCATTACAGATATATAATGATATATTAACATTAAAAAGTAAATTTGAACTACGGAATATAACGATTCAGTTAATTAAATACATGATTTGTTGTTGTTTAATGGAATCAAACAAATTAGAACATTTAGCAGAATCTGTTATGATTTTGCAATCTTTAGAAAAACAATTTAAAGAACGATTTCCAGCTGCTTATTACCTTTTAGCAAAAGCACATTGTAAATTATTTCGGTACGAAAAGGGTTTTAAGCATATTTTTATGAATAGATTTTTTAAGATATTTTAAAACTTTTATATTAATTACATAATAATTTATAATATACTAAATAAAAAATTATTTAAAATTTTAGTTTTGATGTGGCAATAGAAGCCTTAATTGAAGGAGATTACGTATATAATAAAAATCCTAAATTAGAAGTATTTTATATACCAGGTACAGATATTGCTATAGATCAAAATAATAAAGAGGTAAGTATGAAAGTATAAAAATAAATATTTTAAATTGATATTATATATAATATTTTTCTATTTAAAGGCAATTAAACAGGAATGTTTAACTTGTCATAAAGAAAATGCTATTTGTGCATTACCAGAATGTGTTACTATTACTGTACCTTATGTTACTTCAAACAGAAATATATTTATCAAGTAAGAATTTAATTTTAAAATATATAATGCCAATATACATATATGTAATATTATCTATGTTTTTTAATTATATCATAATTATTCCTAAAGACGAATTAAATAATAAATTATTGTAGAGATCCAGCTTTTAATGGAATGGTTATTATCTTTTGCAATAATAAAAACCAATCATGTAAATTAACTTTTCATCAATATTGTTGGAAATTTAAAAAAGATTTGATGTATCCTAAAAAAAAAATTACAGATGAAGTATATAAATTATTTTTTATGATTATAGAAACTTAAAACAATTACTAAATTATCTTTATATAAAAGGAAATTTTAGGTGAAACATGTTTTACTCCTAACTGTATGAATGGTGATAATCCATCTGTTATATCTTCCATAACAATAGTAGGACTAAATTTGGAAGTAAAAATTCATATTAAAAAATCAGGACCAATTACTCCGACTAATAGTTACAATTCATCAAAAGGAGCAATTAAAAAGGTTTTTAAATTTAAAAAAAGATTTAATAAAAGAGTTTATAATAACAATTGTGTAATATGCATATTTTACATTTTAAATAATATAAACAAATATTGTAATGTAAATAGAAGATTCTTTTAGTTCTATAGAAATTTTTAACTCATTTAAAAGCAAAGATTTAAAGTATTTTATTAATAGATTATTATTAATATTTAATTTTGTATAATTTTTTTTTTTTTTTTTTTTTTTTTTTTTTTTTTTTAGCAAATAAATGATTATGATGACAACCAAATATTAACTATTAAAGATCAAACACCCAATATCAATTTTGCAGATGAATCTCCTGAAATAAATAGAAAAAAAAATTTATTATTTTCGTACGTTATAATTATTGTTTTATAAAAATATTTATTTATAATAGTTATTTTTATTAAAATAAATTTATTTTAGATTTTTTTATTATTATATTCAAAATAATATTGTAAGGGTATGTGATATTCATACAAAATTTGCTGAAATTAACAACGAAATGAATTTAAATGATTTTGGTACAAAAAATATTTACTATTATATCAATTATTGATTAAAGACTTTTATAGTTAACTTTTACTTACATGTTCAATACAGATATATTGAATTTTTTATTAAAAACAAATAAAATTGATATACTACCTTATGTTGAAGAAAATTTAAAAAACATTGAAAATAGTGATACTTGTGTTCAAATTGACAATCAAGGTTTATTTACTTATTCTTAATTTATATTTATTACTAATAAAATGTTATTTTAATTTTTTTTTTTTTTTTTTTCTTATTAGTTGTAGATGATGTATACTTTGAATTAATGAAGGATGATGATGATGATACAAATTCAGATAATGGATCCTTACAAAAGAATTCAAACAACAATATTCAAGTACTGTACACAATTTTTCATATTTAATAATATAAATGAATAAATGTAAACATAAATTTATACTTGAAAATTCATTAGGATGCTGGAACTAATAATAATTTTGATAATAATTGTAAAATGAATTGTAAAGAAAATTTACATAATGCAAACTATGATTGCAAGTCAGTTGCTGATGCATCAAAAAAAAATCAAAATTCTGATTGTAATTGGCAGAGTGAATGTAACTCCTCATTAGATGTTGATAAATTATCTATTAATAATGATTCTACTAAAAGAGGAGATAAAAATAAAGAATTAGAAAAATATATATGTATATTAGAAACAGAAGCTGAAAAAATGATGAATGATATAAAAGAGTTAAAAAATGATATAAAATATAAAGATTGTTTGATAGAAAATTATGAAACAAAACAAAACAATTATTTACAGCAATGTGCGTTATTGCATGAAACGATTTCAAACTTTCAAAAACGATATGAAAATATAAAACAAGAAAATTTAAAAATGAAAGAAGAGTTAATTGGTCTAATAAAGGAAAATAAAGATTTAGAACAGCAGTTATTAGAGTGCAATAGACCTGAAAAGAAACGATTAACATTAATCAAAACCTTTCAAGAAGAATATAAAATTCTTGAAGAAAAAATAAATGCAGAATGGCAAGAAAAGATTGAAAAATTAGAGTAATTATAAATTTGAATTGATTGTTTATAATTAAATGATTCTTTGATAATATAAATATTTCTTTTCTAGATTATCATTAGAACATCACAAAGAAAATAATATTAAATTATTTAATAAATGTCTCAACAGTCAATATAATATTAATAGAAATTTGTTAACATGGTAGATAAATTTATAAATAAAAATTTTTATTATCCCATTTATATAAAAATTTTATTTTTAATTAATTTTTTAGTTACATTAATGAATGTATGATAGCACTAGGAATAGTTAATAATCTAAATAATTTCATGGAAACATGCTTGGGTACTACAGACTTTATTAATAATTCAGAGTGGATTTCCAGATTAAACTTTCTTCAAAAGGCATTACTTGACCAGAAGGTAGAATTACATTAATTTACTTACAATTATTATTAATAAAAACTACTAAATAATTTTTAACAAAATCATTTTACTTAAATATTAACTAGTTATTATACTTCTGTATATATATGTGTGTGTGTGTATATATATATATATATATATATATAATTTTAAAAGATACTATGTAAATAAAAATATTTTTTTACAGAATGATTATTTAAGACTCTCAAAGAATCTTGATTTTGATTCAGAAAAAAAATTTAAATATACAGATGTTACCATCAGTATACCATGTATCCCAAATCCACCTCAGGAAAATATATGTGATATGTTGCATACTGCTCTAAGCAGGTTCTATAATAATCAATGTTTAATAATTCAAAATTTGTTGAATGTTCAGCAAATGCAACGATATCACCCAGGAATGGTACATGGATTTTATAATCAATATCCTTTTGCAAATTATCAACCAACTGTGATGCAACCATTTGTAGCAACTTCATTACCAAATCATACTCCAATGGCACAACCTGTGTTAGACCCATCAACATTTAATCA
This sequence comes from Chalcis sispes, assembly GCA_949987625.1. Lineage (NCBI taxonomy): Eukaryota > Metazoa > Arthropoda > Insecta > Hymenoptera > Chalcididae > Chalcis > Chalcis sispes. Next base: position 77,212,800 of record OX465094.1, read on the forward strand.
AGAAATGGAATTTCAACGTAATAGCATTTCAGGTTGGTCAAGTTATTAATTTATTTATAGTACAAAATTCTCAATGCCAATTTAAAATACAATTTTAAAATAAATTTTCCGTTGCTAATAAGATAATTCCACAAATTTATGTAAAATAACTTGTTAGAATAATTTTTTTGTAAAATAAATAATTTATATTTTCGCTTTAAAATTTCCTTTAAAATTTTTTATTTAATTATAATTCAATTGTAATTCTTTTATTTGAACATTCTTTGTTGAAACATAAACATTATAGCAAAATATAAAAATTATTACTTGAAGTTTAAACAATATATATTAAAGTACAAAATAATCTCGATTCGACTAATACAGAAAATAAATCAGGAATTAGAGAAGAAACTAAATCAAAAGAAAATAAAGAAGATGTAAACGAATTACAAGACAATACCACAATTCCTAATGAAGTCATTAATAATAATATTGAAGACTCTCATGAAACAATAAAAGAACTAGAAAAAGGTATTGAAGAACTAACATTAAATGTAAATCAAAAAGCAACAACCAATAGTTGTTCAAATGATGAGCAGCAAAAAATTGTTATCAGTTTACAAGAAATTGCTGAAAATGGTAATAACTCTAAAGAAATTTTTGAAAATCAATCTTCATATTTGAAATTTAAAAACAGCAGTGATAATATAAGTGCCATAATTTCTAAGTAAGCTTTTTTCTAATTTCTTAATGTAAACAATTAAAATAAAATTATTGATATTGAAAAAATATTTAGCAATTATGTAATCTCTCTCACTTTCTCTCAAATTTAAGTGCTATTATCTTTTCAATAGTGCTTGTCATTCCTCTTTATTCTCCATCTTCTTATACGACTCGACTCCAGCCTTCTTTTTGAATTGTTAGACGAAAGTGTATCTCAGTTTTCCTCTTCTTCTTTTTCTCTCTATCTTCTTCTTTACCATATTTTTTGTGTAATGATCGTATCGTATAAGATGTTCAATCATTTTTCCTTGTCTGTTTTTGTCTGTTGCCAACAATTGTCTTCTCTTTTATTAGTTGGAATATTTCTTCAGTCACTAGTTCATAGCATATCTCTCCCAGAGTTTTTCAAGTTTGTATTTTTTTCTTAGAATATAAGGCCGAAGTCATTTTTCTCTATTTCATTCCTTCTTTCTAAATTTGCTTCCATTTTTCCTTTGCCTTCAAAAATTTTTTTTTTCTTTTTTCTTTTTTTTTTTTTTTAATATAAATTTCATTTCATATCATATTTCATACATTTTTTTGTGTTTTTTTTGCGTAGTATGACATCATATAATTTGAATAATTTTTTTTTTATTTAGAATGGGAGATCAAAATAAAAAGAAAAAAAATAGAGATGAAGAATTATTAAAAATTTTGTTAAAAAAATATCCTGGTTCTTTGGAGTAAGTAAGATAGCAATAATAAATATAAATAAATATAATTTTGTATACTTTTACAGATTAGATATGATTAAAATTATGTGGAAAATTCGAAAAAGGCACAATAATTCATTAGATGGAATGACTGTGAGTCAAATTCTAAAAGAATCGGAAAAATTATTTTTAGAAAATCAACGCTTACGTGAGATTCTATTTTTTTTATTTCTGTATTATTGTTTGCCTAAGCATATATTGTTAATTTAATTTAAATTAGAAGACAATATTCAGTTTTATACTAAATTAATGTTCTTTTGAATGCACTATTATATTTTAAGAAAAAACAGTTTCTTGCGAAATTTATTTAACTAACTATTATTAATACAAATCTAATAGGATATTTGGAAAATGAAAATAAATCAAACTGCAACGAAGCATCTAATACATCAGGTTTTTTTTATTAAATTATTATTAGTATGAAATCAATTGTTTTATAGTTGATTTATATATTATAGTATACTTAATTTGAATTCTTCACTTATTTTTTTATATTCAGTATGTTTATAAAATATATTACTATACTTTTAAATCGTAATTTTAATATTTTTTTTTATAAGAAGCTTTGGAAAGCACAGAAAAAATAATTTCTTCAGTGCCATGTAAGTTTAATTTTAATATTATAGTTAATGAAAGATTCTCTATTATTTAATTATATAAAATTTACAATTTCAGCCAATTTAAATGAACCAAAAGCAAATTTCTCAGAAAAGAAAAGAACTTGGAATACCACCTCACAAAACAAAGCAATAAGGACTGTATCTGATGAAATAGAATGTTCCATATGCATGCATTCAATACATAAAAATGATTATCATACCTCAAGCTGTCATCATGTCTTTCATGCGGAGGTAAATTTTTTAAAATATTTAAAGTTAATGTTGTTACTTATTATTTTTTGGTTATTTGTCCAATTTTAGTGTGTAGGGCCATGGTTAAAATTTGACCATTCATGTCCAAATTGTCAATTACATTGATTAAAAGCCAAAGAGTTTCCTTTGTTACCATAATATATTATTTATAAAAGTAAATTAATTTATTTCTAGAGTTCATTAACATATAGTATTAACATATATAGTTCTAGTACTTTTGTTTATTATTAAAAAATAAAAATTATTTTTCTTTATTAAACTTATAATTACAATAAAATTTTAAAAGTAGTATAATCTATGATTTTTCAAGTATTTGAGTTTTTTTTACTAATTCCACCAAAAACTAATTGAAAAACTTGGCGAAAGTCCAATAACGTGATGCCACCATTTTGGTGGAATAAATAACATATCTCCTGGTTTTAAATAACACATGTAACCTTTTGCTTTTTTAAAATTTGGAAATTTCTCAAAGTCTGGTTTATATGGATCAACTTTTGCTGTATTCATTAATAATCTAGTTTCATAAGGATATAAATTATTGTTATCTTCTGGACTATATAATATAATTCTTTTATATCCAAAAATCTGATATAAAAGATATAAAGAAATAAAGAAATAAATTCATTGATTTTGAGAATTCGTTAAAATTTAGATATCAACCTGACATAATAAATTATTTTTTGGATCATAATGTAAGGGTGAAACTGTTCCGGAAGGTCCGAACCATGCATTTATATCGGGTAAATCTTCATTATTATCTTGATCTGAGAAACTACAATAATCAGGTATAGAAAAGTCATTTTTCAATTCAGGAATCTGAAAATAAACCATTTCTCAATAAAACAAATTTATAAATTTGAATTTTTAAAGACCTTGTATTACAGTAAATATGTACAAGTTCTAATTTTTTATTTAACTAAAGAAAATTGAAAAGAAAAACAAATTTTGTACCTGATCAAACAGTTGATGCTGTGCTAAATAACCAACTTTTTCACTCTTATTTGATATGTGAGTTTTTAAAAAATCTGAAAATGATATAAGACATTGTGTCCAATCGTCTTCTGTGTATCGTGATCCAATCTCAATTGGAACAGTGCGATTGCCAGCAATTCTTTGAAGATATTCAGTATTTTTCCACAAATTTAATGCTTGCCAATGGTTTATGCAGTCTGCATAAATAATGTACTTTATCATTACTTCAAAAACATTGTATTTAAGAAAATATACCTTCTAATACAGCAGGAACTTTTGGTTTAAAAATATCACAATAAAATGTTTCCATTGACGGTTTTATAAAATGAGAAACAGACAAAAAACCAGGAAAAAGTTTTGCACATAATTCTTCACCATCTACTTCAATAATACTAGAACGTTTTTCATCAAACTCGCTAATGTCTAAAATAATATTTTTTGTCAACAAAATTTCAATATATTAGAAAAGATTAATAAAATATTATTAAATTTTTAAATATTTATAATTTACTTGAAAAATATTTATTTAACTTTGAAGCAGTTTCTGTTAATAAATTTGAATTTTTAGGCAAAGGTGCCCCTAATAGAATTCCTTTATCAACTTGTTGCATAATTTCTTTATACATGTTTGATATCTTAGTATGATTATTTTCTATGCCTATTAAAATTTCTAATAATATAGACTGTAAAAAATATAATAAAAAATGCTTTTAAAATAAAAAATATTTTTTATTTAAGTTATTAATAACTTTAAAATGATTTACTTTTAAAACACTGCAAAATGAATAACAGTATCGATAATTAATTGGAACATCTTTCCAATAACCAGAATTTAACATTTCCCAAGTTCGATCTAAACAAGCCTCTATTGCTAATAGATTTTCTTCTACCCATTGGAAGTCAATTTTTAGTTTTTTTGTATCAACATCACTAAAAAATAAAGTAAATTTTTTATAATATTTAAATATTTGAAGTTAAAAATTCTATGTAAATAAAAAATTATTGATAAAAATTTTTATTTTATGAATTATATTAACATACTTTTTATTTTTATAAAAATTTTCTAGTCTTAGAAACATTGCATGCAAATGCAATTTAAGTTCACTAGGTATCTGTTCTAGTAAATCTTCCTCTAGGAAATTCCATTGGATATTATTGGCTATAATTTGCTTCGGCATGCTGTCTTAAAATTATAAAAACTAAATTAATTGAAAAATAATATGCATATAATAATACTTAAGTTTTACATACAAATTTATTTTATAAAAATGCTTCGAGGATAAACAGATCCATTCAGATATGGCCACTGAACAATAATGTGATTAGCTAAATAGTATAAAATTTTTCCTGAAAGAGAATAGCTTTTAACTCTGCAAAAACTTTCTATAAAAATTATTTTTGTGTTTAAAAGAAACAATGATTTAAAAAAAAAAGCTACTAAGCATGGAGGAATACATATTCCAGGGCCATTACATATCAATAAGTTTGGTTTCTCTGTCCATATTATTGGGAATGATTGAAGAATAGCAAGAATAGTTGTTAAAATAGATGTGAAATAAGTTTGTTGCACTTCACGACTTCTTGAAATTTTGATTACTTTGTAATCTTTAGAATTTGCTTCTACTTCTTCAACTTTATTCAAACTGATTTTATCTGTTTGAGCTTGTATATAAATTCTTGGAGTATACTTTTCTTTATTTAACTGTTGCACAATCCTCAAAATTTCTGTAGTATGTCCACCAGAACCAAGCACAATTAAAGTTTTTACTGGTATATTTTGTTTTGTGTTTTGCAGTATTTTAGTATTTTCAAAAATTATTAAATAGAAAACTCTTATTATAAAAATAATTGCAACAGGAAAAACTAACACAAAAATTAATGGCAAAACCATAATTTATATGTTGAAAATTTTGCCTAAAATAAAATTTAAATTAATTTAAAATTTTATAATTTTAATTATTAATTAATTCAATAATAAAATAAAATCCAAAATTAGAAAACATTTAGTTTTTTTTTTATTTTTATTGCAAATCTAATATTTCTTTATAATTTTTGAACCTCTAGTTATTTAGTTCATTCCAATATGTATCTCGAAAACCATATCATGAAAAATTTTTGTATGCATATATTCAATAGGAGTTTATTGGTGATCATATATTTGTAAACATAAAAACATTAAGTTATTCACATATAAACTTAAATAAATTCTTTTTTATAGCATACAATTCATTTATTTTTCTTAGTGTTTATACAAATACAGATTTTCTAGCTCTCTAAAGGTTAGATTCTTATTTTTTTATTAAGTTACGATTAAACTTGCATGTTTATTTACCTAATTTGAATAAATAAAATTAATTACTTTTATAAATCTTTTGAAAAATTTATTTATTTTTTAAACACATGAGTTAACTTAAAATTAACAAGGTTATTATTTTTCTATTGACTACCTGATCGTACTTTGCACCAGCACTTTGATAAGACAATAGGTTCCCTTCTGTTATAAACAACACCACCCACAGGAATGACTAAATCTAAATTGCGCAAGGTTACGGCTGTGTATAATGACATGTATACATGTTCTTAAGTTAACTTCGAAACAACACGTGGTTGAATCAACGGATGGCGCAATTGCTCAATTACTCAATGAAGAGTATTGTTTCGCGGGCCTTTCAAATTGAAGTAAAAAACTTGCAAATCAATATCAAAATTACGTATTAACAGTAAAGTATTTTCATTTTGTACAGTACAAAAATTTCTTTCAATTTAGTTATTAAAATATTTCAAATAAAATGAAACTATAAATTATATTATGTACAAACTGTTTTACAACTTCAGTACAAACTGTTTAAAATAAAATAGAATCAATTGTTAGCTGATTTGTTTACAATAATGAAAACTTAATAGCCAAAGGACTATTACTAGGAATAAATTGTCTTTACTCTCCGCTTTTATAGCCATCGAATCTTTTAAGGTATAATTTTCTACTTCGCTTTATTCTAGAATATTCGTAATTTTATGACGTCACGAGGATCTACATTAACCGCTTCTAGTGTTGTGTAAAACGAAAGTCGCGTCGTGTTTCGAGAGAAATGTGCACATTATATTCAGAAAGAAACTAGAGAGCAAGCTAAGCAGACGACTTCAGGTTGATCGTAAGAGCGCGTACTCTAGATATATTTCTCTATACCGCAACCTCCTTGGGCTTCTCGAGCTTTCCAAAAATTGCACGTCTATCCATCGCCGTCGCTGCCGGTATCGTTTCATTTGCGCAAAAGCAGACAACGAATACTTTCAGTAGATTGTTCGAGAAGACTCTACATCGACAAATACACGTTTTTTAAATATATAAAAAGATTTTATCATTAGTGAAATTTTAAACCTCGTGGCAAATTATGGATCAGGTGAGTCAATGTAAATTTGATTCTTTTAATGCGTTACTTGGACTCGCATTGAAGCACATTGTTTTTTCTTTGTGAGATATCCTTGTGAAGAAATACATATTTCTATAATTTTATATTAAAAAGTTTTTTCATTCTATCTAGATTGCATTGTTTTAACTTAATTTTTTCATTAATTCCATGATACAAGGAAATAAGTTAACTTTTTTATTTTCTTCAATGTTTGTTGAATGAAGCCTAAGAACTGCTAAGTCATAAGATGTACTAGGTTTTTTAATGCAGTTTAAATTAAATTTTTTATTGATATTGTATTTTCTGTAATAATCCATATCCAAATGAAGCTATATTAATTTATTAAACTTTGGGATCATTAGATAAAATTAGATGTAATATAATGTTAAATTAGAATTTAAACAATAATTATATAATGTATTTGATATATTTTATTTCTATAGATATTTTTTAAATTTAATTTCCATATAATTATATTTTCATGAATAAATGTACAAATTTTCAAGTAAAATATTTGCGTTGAGGTTATATTATCAATTATTAATAAGAAAAAAAATTATAAAATTGTGTAAAATTTTAAAAATAAATTTCAAAAGAATATTTTTTGTTAATATTAAAATTTATGTAAACATGACAATGTCTTTATATTAAGATATCTGGAAAATTTTTATTTCTTAAAGATACTTTAATATAGATATATTAGACAATATATAATGATAGTAAAATGATAATATTAAAATTTTTAAGGTATCTGTTTTGAAGGACAAGGGAAATAAGGCCTTACAAGAAAATAAATTTGATGAAGCAATCAAATTTTATACTCAGGCTATAGAATTAGATAATAACAATCATGTATTATATAGCAATCGTTCAGCCGCTTATGCTAAAGCAGAAAAATATCAACAAGCTCTTGAAGATGCTGAAAAGACTGTATCTATAAAATCTGATTGGGCTAAAGGATATTCAAGAAAAGGCAGCGCTTTAGCTTATTTAGGAAGATTGGATGAATCTATTGAAGCATACCAAAAAGGTCTCTTATTAGATCCTACTAATGAACAAATAAAGACAAGTTTAGAAGAAGTCAAGGCTCAAAAAGGTAGTCCACCTTTTCCAAACCCCTTCAGTAGCCCAGATATTTTTGTTCAGCTGAGAAATGATCCTAGAACAAGAGCTTACCTACAGGATCCTGAATACATAAAATTAATAAATGACCTGCGCGCCCATCCTAAAGCTTTAGGTGAATATTTCATATATCTTATAAATTGAGATCTTTATAGAGTTAATTTTTAAAACATAGATGTAGAATGTACATATTTATGAAAAGATATTTTAAATATTGATATGATAAGAATTGTCTCTTTCAAAAAATTACCATTTAGCATTTCAAAATTTAATTCATTGAGTTATTGAAGAAACATTCTATATTTGTTAGATAAATATTAATTATATAGAAACACAATTTTTTTATACACATTATTTGTAATATTTTTAAAATATTTATTTTTGTTACTAGTTACACCATTATACATTTAAAATAATTGTTTTATATTATAAATGACTTTTAAATTATTTTAAAATTATAACATTATTTTTAAATTTATTAATTCTTAAACTCATTAATTCTTATATTTTCTAATCTTACTTATTTAAAAAATTTAATAGATTTTTTATTTTTGCTGAAGTAAAATAATAATATCACTTTCTACTATTTTCCTTATTTTTTTTATGTATTTAAAATTTTATTTTTTAATTTCAGATTCTAAACTTCAAGACCCAAGAATGCTTACAACACTCTGTGTACTTTTGGGTTTAAATGAAAATATGGATGAAAGTATGGATATTGATCCACCTAAGTATGAAGAAAAACCTCAGAAAAAAGAAGAACCAAAACCAAAACCCAAAGAAGAAGAAAATCTTCCACCAGAAAAAAAACAAGCAATGGAAGAAAAGAATCTAGGAAATGCTGCATACAAGAAAAAGAACTTTGAAGAGGCTCTTATTCATTATAATAAAGCTGTTGAATTAGATCCTACAGAAATCACATATTATTTGAACATAGCTGCAGTTTACTTTGAACAAAAAGAATATGGAAAGTGTATAGATCAATGTTCAAAAGCTATTGACATTGGTAGAGAAAATAGAGCTGATTTTAAATTAATAGCAAAAGCGTTTACGAGAATCGGACATTCTTACAGAAAACAAAATAATTGGAAACAAGCTAAAATCTATTATGAAAAATCAATGTCTGAGCATAGAACGCCAGAAATCAAAACATTGTTATCCGAAATCGAGAAGGAAATCAAAGAAGAAGAAAGAAAAGCATATATAGATCCCGTTAAAGCAGAAGAAGAGAAAGAATTAGGAAATCAGAAATTTAAAGAAGGTGATTATGCTGCAGCGGTTAAGCATTATACAGAAGCTATCAAAAGGAATCCGGATGATCCAAAATATTACAGCAACAGAGCAGCGTGTTATACTAAATTAGCGGCTTTTGATTTAGGTTTAAAAGATTGTGAAAAATGCGTCGAAATAGACTCTAAATTTATAAAAGGATGGATAAGGAAAGGAAAAATTCTCCAAGGAATGCAACAACAAGGCAAAGCATTATCTGCTTACCAAAAAGCATTAGATTTGGATCCTACTAATGCAGAAGCCCTTGAAGGGTATCGTTCGTGTTCAGTCGCTGTGAGTTCTAATCCTGAAGAAGTAAGAAAACGAGCTATGGCTGATCCAGAGGTGCAAAGCATACTTAGAGACCCTGCCATGAGACACATATTGGAACAAATGCAGAATGACCCTAAAGCTTTACAAGAGTAAGTATAATTTCTATTTTATTTTTAAATTCAAATTTTTAATTCTGTAGAATTTCTCCAGATATTTAAGTAAAAAAAGTTTTAAATATTCTAAATTTATTTTAAAAGCATTGAAGTTGATGGATTAGATGAATTATTAATATTTTTTCAAATTAAATGTTTTATTTATGTAAATCCGATTGTAAATGTATATTTATGTAAATTAATGTTCATAAATATATAAATGTATATTAATTTGCCTTTTGTTACAGTCATCTAAAAAATCCAGATATTGCAGCCAAACTTCAGAAACTTTTGGAATCAGGATTAGTAGCTATACATTGATGAAGTTCAACTAAATAAATATTAATGAAAATCATTTTTATATACATATAGCTCCAGCGAATAAGCTTTTATCATTAAGTTCCTTCCGCGCAAAGAGCAACTCAAAGTAACTTCTATTTCATTGTTGCTGTCATCGTTATGTATCGACTTTTTACAAAGTAAGGTATTTTTACACGTTTTTGTCATTAATTGCCTACAAGTGTATTTAATTATGTTACACCCAATTTAAATATTAAGGACAAATACAAAAAAAATAACGTAAATATAAAAAATGTGTTCAGTTTAATTCATTATTTATAAAAAATTATAAATTGCAAAATCAGACAGTAAATAGTTTAACTAATTATAAAATATCAATATTTATCGTTTTCAATGAACCGGAAAATAATTATTATTTTAAAATCAACAGTGTTAATTGAATATTTTTTAAGAATTTCTTTTATAAAAAATTCATTATTCATGTGTTAAAGCGTGACCTTTTCCAGTCCACTGTTCCTTCAAATTCACTTTTAAACCTAAATCTCTTAATGCAGCTTTAATATCACTTTCTAAATTTGCACCATGAATTGTTAGCGCATTGTTAAGTAATTCTTCAATACCATAAGCTATAAATTCTCTTGATTCTTGTTTATTTCGAATTGACATATTCCTGACTGCCCAAGATGCTTGCTGAATTACATTGACACTATTGGGATAAGTTTTTATTGCATCAATAATTATAGGCACTGCTCCACAATCATATAAAACACCAGCATTTGAAGGACTTTTTAATGTCAAAGCTGATATACAACTAAGTCCTGCTGTAACAACAGCTTCTGAGCTCTGTAAATAAAACAGTAATGTATCATCAAAAAATTAATAATAATGTGGAAAACCTTTTCATAAAATATTTATTTATTTTATTAACCGTTCATATGTAGCGTTATAAATATTTTAAATTTATCTAAACAATAAATTTTGATTTGTCTAAATGTAAATAAATATCATTTTTTACATAGTATGAGATAGTATTATTTAAATTTTGCCCTTTTTGAAAACTATTATTTCCAATAATATAACATTACTTAATCATATGTAATTTAATTATATTAGTAACTTGATTAAAAAAAAATTCAATATTCCAGAAGTCAATAATTCATATATATTTTCTTTCAATTATTCTAAAACTCTTGTATAATGACAATCTTTAATAGTATAATGCATACCTTTAATCTGCTTATAGCAAAAATTATTAATGGAGTAATTCCAGAAGTTATAATATGAGCTTTTACATCATCATTACCAGCTAAATTTTTAAGTAACTTCAGTGCTTGCCAATTAATTTTTTCTACATCAGGATAGTTTGTAAAAACATCTAAAATAAATTGTAATCCTCCAGCATCCTCAAATTCTTGACAAAATTCGTTTCTTACTATTAATGAAGCAGCGGTTAACATTATTTCGCCTACTATTACTTTATCAGTCTTATAAGCTGTAAAATAAATAAATTTAGTTTCAGAACAAAAGAATATAATAATATGAACTTGAAATTTTTCTTTTAATTGCATAAAAAATATTTATGATTGATATTTATTTTAAATGAAACATTAATATTAAATTTACTTGATAATAATCCTGTAATTGTGTGTAATGTTTGTCGAGCAATTGCTGCTGCATGTTCATGCGCTTTGCCATATTCGTGTCTTAAATCATCATCCAGTGTTAAAGCTCTCAATACAACACAAACTTCTTTGACAACTGATACACTTACATCCTTTTTATTGAGCATTGTTTTTAAACTATCTAAAATTCCAGCATTAAAGATTTTCTGTCTGTTAATTTCATGTTTTATACAACATTCTCTTATCCACTTTAATAATAACTGTATCGTTTGTGAATCATTCTGACTATTTTCTAGTAAACTGGGTTGAAAAAATAATATTACAAATACACAATTTAAATTTTTTAAAAGAGAAGTTTATAGAAATAATATAAACCTTTTTTGAAGTTTTACTCCATCTTCATCTAATAAGTCAGGATTTCCAGTCATTAGTGCAATAATTGTTTTTAAAGCCGTTCTTAATAAAATTGGCTCATCCTTACATTTACTTATTATTTCAAGTAAAATAGTATAGGCACCATTTTTTCCTGCAAAAACTCTCCGAGCAATATCTTTATCTAGTTCTGACTTAAGTTTATTAAGCAAAGGAGTTGCATGTTCATGATTTGTAGTTTTTGCACATTCTGAGAGTTTTTTTATGCAGCTGATAATATCATCTGTAGCATTATTCAGTGACAAATCTTTTATGATGTTAGATAAATCAACACCCTGAAATGAAGTTTGATTAATTTAACATATAAAATATTTTAATTTCAATTAATAATCATTTTATCTTTTACTTTTTTTTTGCACATTGTTAAACTAATACTATCATTGGATCTTAAGTGTAAAAATTGTAATTTGATGCTTAATAATCAAATGTTAAATAATTTTAAAATAAATTGCAATATTGATTTTAAACTCACTTGTGCATTAAACTGCTCTATGGCATCTTTAATTGCTTCTTCTGGTGACATTGAAAATTCCTCGATATTTTCTCTAACCACTTCATCATACGTTTCCTGACTTATCACGCGAACCATGATGAGTTTTGCGCAAAACTGGGTTCACCTGGAAATCTTAAAATAAACACTTGAACAGGGGAAAAACAAAAGGAAGAAAAGTCGACGTACGAAAAGAGAAGAGAGAAAATACACGTGTGCGTGTTTTAAATAACTTAGCGAGTTAGTGCTTCATTTGCGCGCAGAGCACTGAATGGATGTTTGTCAGTTTTGCGACAATGTGCGAGGACGATTTTGTCACATGCCGTATGTACGGCTAATAAACTATCGCGTATTTTCCTTATAGAGAAGTCAATGCCGGGCTGCTTTCAACTTTCAGTGCCATTCGATCAAGATCGTATCCATGTTCCTATAGTACTACCTATATAAGGTTATACGGAATACTATACATATGTGTATGATTTTTCAGCTCTTGTTTCATGGATGGCGCCACACTTTACCTTCGGGGTTTTGACAATTCTGTATATGCTCATTTTTTATTTTAAAATCTTGAAAAGTTGAGTAAAAAAATAAATTGTTTTAAAATTACATCTGTGTTCAAAGACAGCGTACTTTAAAATACTGAATTAGCATTTTTTATCAAGAAAATTATAAGCATTATTTTTGAAACTGGAATAAAAACAATATATTAAAATTCTAGATCCTAATTTTTTATGGAACCTATAAATAATATCAAACGTCTAAGTCATTTTTAATAAAAATCTAAATTATATATGGTAATTAAAAAATATAAATATACATACACATGTATTATTGTAAAGTAAAATACAAAACATTACATCTTACTATAATACTTGTTTTTATTTCGTTATTTTTTAAACTACGATAAAAATATAAGATTTATATAAATGGAGAAGAGTTTAATTTCACGTATAAATAAAAATCTAAAAAATTAAAAAAATAATAATCACTTTTTATTCAAAGACTCATATTGTACATATAAAATTCATTTACTTAAAGTACTTTATTTACTTTTACTCACTTAAAGTTGAAATTTATATGTTTTAATATTGGGTTTTTATTTTTTTAAATAAAAAATATTTAAATCATTTTCATACGCAAAAGTTCAAAATACGGATCCTTTAAAGGCAAAATTGCGTGAATTTTCAAACGTGTTATTTTAAATTATTTTTTTATCTCACTTGATAATTATACGCATGTTATAAATTAAATGTAAATAATGTTCTTATTAATGTATCGATGTAGAAATTTATTAAAATATAAAACATAATGCAGAGTTTATACTATCAGAATATTTTTTAAAAAGATTAAGTATTTAAATAAAATCATTTAACAACGAAATATATAAATAACAGTTTTATTTAAATCATATAGTTTTCATAAGAAACAAAAACGATTCTGAAATGAAAAATTTTATTTTTTAATTAAGTAAAATAATTAAAAAACATTTATTTAAAACTTTTTAATAAAGTATTAAAAAGTTAACATTTTATTTCTTATAAACCGAATAAAAAAGATGAATTCGCACAACTTCACATTAGTCTCAAATCGAGAATAAAGATCTTACAAAGAAATAGAGATAGAAAGAGTGAGAGAGGCACAGATAAAGTGGACACTATGTATACGTACTTAACATATAGGAATATGGTGTACGTAGTCCAAGTAAAGCAGACATGTAAAAGTAAAAATAAAAAAGAAGAGAATAAAAAAAGACTAAGTATATGTAAGAGAGAGAAAGAACTAAATAAAAAAGGAGAAACACAGGTTCGAGAAGAGTGATGGTAGGTTCGATAGCCTCAGCTGACACGCCAGAACCAACGACACGCTGCTGCCGCTGCTTTATTCGTTCTGTACCCTTTCTGACAACGACAGCGAAGATAATCACAAAAACGGCAACGATGACGGAAGCTCGGAACCTGGGTTATCGGCTATTCCGTTAAACGAGATGGACTCTCTTAAAGCAAACCAAGAGGTCGTGCACGAGGGTTGGCTCATCAAGTCGCCGCCAACGAAGCTCTGGAAAGCGGTGAGTTTTTCTTTACTAATTTTTCCCCCCTCGTTTTGCATTCTTATACTCGTGCACGCACTTACACTTTTAACACTCCTGCGTGGGTGTCTGTTAATGTCAGGCGCGTCACTTGTGATTCACGCGCGTGCTATACTTAGTGCTAATGGAGGATTATATATGTGTTTGACGATATTTTTATAATTGATTAAGCATAATGTACAATTTTATTTTTGAAAATAATGGTTAAATATACCAATTAATTTTTGTACCTTAAAAATATGCAATACTGATTTACAGAAATAAAATATTGCACATATAGTTTTTTCATATGGCCTTTTAAATGCATGAATATGCTTCAATTTTTTAATTTTCAATAATACTGTATATTTCTCTAAATATTTAAATGCAATGAAAAAACATTTTTTATTCTTTAAAATAACTTATTAGTCTCTTATAACATTATACCAATCATTTTTACATTTTTTTATAGAGATGGAGACAGAGATGGTTTACTCTTGGACACAGTGGGGAATTGCCTGGACAATACTTTTTGGAATATTATACTGACAGACGATGCAGAAAACTTAAAGGCAGAATTGATCTTGATCAATGTGAACAGGTATGTACATATAACTAACGTTTTTTACAACAATAAGTAGATAAATATTAATGCAATATAATAATTTAAATTTTTATTCTAATTAGGTTGATGCAGGATTAAGTTTTGAAAATAGAAAAGAAAAATATCAATATATGTTTAGTGTTAAGACTCCAAAAAGAATTTACTATTTAGTAGCAGAAAATGAGGCTGATATGAATAAATGGGTAGATGCTATTTGTCAAGTTTGTGGATTGAAAGCATATATGCAAGATGAAGAGCAACAATGTCAAAGTACTTGATATTTTTTCTGTAAAATGTTTATCCAAACTTTATTTTATAATACAGATATTTTAATGATTTTTTATTTTTTAAAAGTTTAAAAAATAAAAAATTTATAAAACAACAATATAGGTTAAGCAATTTATATAAATATAAATATTTATTGTTAATAATCAATCTAATCTTGCAGTTTATTCATTTGAATCACAAGAATCTCCACCAATCTCACCAATTAGTATGTCAGGTCCATATATTCCTATAAGTGAATGTATCTCTGGACCACGCCTTAATGATACAAGCTCTCTTAATTCAGCAACAGTACAAACGATTGATAATTATGATACTGGAAAAAGATTAGTGCCATCTCCTCCAAGATCTCCAACAACTGATGCTGAAAGTATTGTCACAGATGATGAATGGGTATCTTCATTACCCAATGTGAATTGGGATACTTTTCCTGCAGGTAAATTTAATATGTAATAATTTAATAAATCATTGTATATTTGATGTAATTTATTGTATATAAAAATTAAAAATCTTTTCTAGGTGATTTAAAACCATTTTTCAAAGCAAGTAATGCAGGAATAGGATCTTGGAGTGTAAAAAAAAGATTTGGAAAACTAAGAATTGTTGATTCAAACAAACCACCTACTGCAGATGAAATACCAGTTCCACCAAGACCTCCAAAGCCATCGCATATGACTGCCGAAAGTCCTGGTCACAATTATTTAAATTTAGATGGCGCAACAGAAAGTTCAAAACCTAGTACACCATCAACTCCTGCTCAATCAAATACATCTAATGAATTAAATAATTCAGGTAAATAATATAAATGATCAAAAAAATAAATTTTCTTAGTTTTCAATAGAATCTTTATTTTTATATAAATTAAAAATTCATATTTTTTAATTAGGTTTCACAAAACCTGGTCAAATAGACGTAAAAACCGAAACAAATACAATGAATAAGTCGCAAAAAAATCAAAATTTAAACTCAATTCCCACAAATCCAGATAATCACATATTCCGTTACGATTTCGATAATAATGAACATTTAAATTCAGAAAACGTATCAACAGCTACTTTAAATAAAGATAATGTTAACGCAGTGCCTTCGATAACTGTACCACCGCCACCGCCGTTAGTATACAGAGAGCTAAAACCTGGTAGAAAAACTAGTGATTCAAATTTAAGCAATGAGTTATCTCCTACAGTGGTCCATAAAAATCTTAATACTGCTGAACAAATACCTATCGAACCTCCTAGTATAAATAGAAAGTTAAAACCCTCTTTAGTTAAAACACCCGTTGATGGTAAGTAAAAAAAGTTATATTTTTTTATTAACTATTTTAAATTTTACATTTAATATTAATTCAAAATATTTTGTTAACATTAGATTTATTGCAACTTGCGTCACCTCCACCAAGTAAAGGAAAGATTAAACCCATTCCTAGTCCTATTTTGATGTCGAAAATGCAAAAAGGTCGTCATCCATCGGTATCCGATGATGATAGCATTGTATTTGAAGAAAAGGAAGAGGTATATAGAATTATTATACATTTATGTATTATAAAACATTTATTTAAAAGGTTTGATATTAATATTAATTTACAATTAATAGATTTACTTCTATCAAGACAACAATACTTTTATACCGGCATCAAATCGGCGCTCATTGGTATTGCAATATTTAGATTTGGATTTAGAAACATCTGAAAGTTTAAATAATACAGCATTACAACCCCCTCAATCTCCATTAGCTACGACAGTTTATAAAACCGTCGATTTTCTAAAAACTGAGGCCTTTAATCGTACAAGGCAAAGGGTGGAAGAAGAAAGAAAACAATGCACTGATGAGTTGACCTAGCTCATAGTATTTTTTAGGTTTTTAAGTCATATATCGAGTGCAACCTTAAAAAAGTGCTTCCACGGTTATCTTCTGCAATTTATACATGTATTTATCATTGTATAAAAGGCAGAAGAAATTAAATGTTAAATATTCATTATCAATTTTAAATAAACAATTAATATGTTGTTAAGAAGTGATAAAGAATCAAACTTTCTCTTCTGCAGTTACCTTACAGAAATCAGTAACGCAGCAGTATATATATATATATGAATTGTTAAAATTAATAAGTCTGAAAAATGTTCATTATAAATGTTAGATTAGTTGTAAAAAAAACAAAATGGACCAAAAACTTTTATTAAATTTAAAGATAAGATTTAAAAATAATTATAGTTGATATACATAAAAAATTTTTATGCAATGAAAATCAATAGATTTTTAACTGTTATGTCAATACATTTGAGTACAATAAAATTTTAAATATTTTAGAAATTAGTAGAAAAGTTATTAGAAATGGTTCATCTAACGTAAGATGAATAAAAGAAGTTTATTGTATAGTATCATACAGTATTGCTGTATTAATAATTGGATAAAAATATCGTTTCGTTTTGTAGCCAAAAAATATATATTATATTTTGTAGAAAATTCTTTTTAATTTTCTCAAATTTATCATTTTCTTTTATAAGTTAGAGATATAATAATCTTTTCATAAAAAAGTGATAAAAGTAATAAAAGAATATAAACGAAATATACGAAAGAAGAACTGGAAGTTAGAACGTGTAAGATTTTAAAAATATTTTTATGACATTAAAAACAATTTTAATAGTATATATATATGAATAAAAACACGTCTTTGAGTGTAAACAAAAGTCTGAAAAATATTTAAACTTTTAAATATTTTCAACATTTGAATAATACTTTTTATTAAAAATCAATATAAAAATTAAAAAATTTAATAAATTACAATGTTAAATCTTTGATTAAGTTTAAAACAATGTATTACTAGAAGTGTTTGCTATGTGAGATTAAATTGTTCTTTTATTATAATAAAAATATAATGGTGTATAAAAACCAAATTGGCTCTATAAAAATAAAATTTTATATATTTTTATATTGTGAATATAATAATGAAGAATAAACTATAAATCATTTATAGTTATAAGTTGGTTAAAGATTTTGAATCTTTATTTTATAAAATTGAATAGAATGTGATATATGTCAATTATAAAAAATTTTAAATAAAACAAATTTTCTATAAAAATTGAATTTTTTTCCCTAACGTCAAATAAAAATTTCATCAAAACAACGACATTAAAAAAAAAATTATTTTAATTTTATTTATTATTTATTATAAATTATCAACAGCAATCTAGGTATGTTTAGATTTTTGAATATGTTGAATCGGTCATATTGTACGTTTTTTTTTTGGATTTTTAAGGGCTTAAAGAGTCAATATGCTGATATTTTAAATTATTTGAATAAAGTGAATTATTGCGTATGAAGATCAAAGTAGCTCAAATCTTAAACGCTGATTTTATATAGTATCAGAAGCTTCTCGTGGAAGAACAGTATACGATTATTTGAAGTAGAAGAAATGATAATCCACAAAAATTGCTTTTATTTTTGTTTTTAATGCATTTTTTTCTTTTGCTACCTTATGCTTTTTTTAGTAGCAGCCTTTTATCTATATGATTTATAAATATTATTTTAATAACAGAATAATTTGTAAAAAATTGATTGAAAGCATAACATTTTTGAAAACAGTTATCGAAAAATCTATTTTACTTTATTTTTAAAATCATAAAGTATTCAAATAAATATCAAATTTTTCAAAGTTTTAAAGCAGCGTTTTTTCTTAAAGAGCGCGCTGTGCTCACTTCCTGCGCGCGCGCACCGTAGAAGGATGCATGTTAAATGACGTCACGCGCCTACTTCGCGGCGCTTGATCAATCGTCATTGCATCGTCGTCTTGGGCTCTCTCTCTCTCATTTACGTACTGTCTACTATGTAGTGAGAAGTTCGCCATATTTTCAAGAGTATCGTTGCTGGCTTCTAGTCCGTCCATTCGTGTGTTTTACGAAATCCGTATTCGTTTAATAAAAGCGTTATATCTCAAATGAATCAATCGCGGAATTTCACGTCTTTATTAAATCCAAGTTATCTACAAAATGCTCAAGGTGCGTCGCCGTCGAATGCCGCTGCGGCGGCTGCAGCTGCCGCGGCTGCGGTCTCCGCAGCGATAGCTAATGGTACTGCCTTAAATAATTCTACATCCAGTCCAAGCAAAAAACGTGAAGCTGAGGGTGAGTGGAAATGTCATAGTTTTGTTTAATCATTTCATTGTTAGTTGAATATCACTATTATGCGCTAACTTCTCATTTCGTTGTCCTTGCAAATACAATATAATTGTGCCCTACTTGCTTAAGTTTTATTGATTGCTTCACGAGAAATCTATACTTCTTCTTACCTGAAAATTTATTATTTAACTGTTTTTAAAAGAGTTTAAAATATGGTATTGTGTTACAGAAAAAATTTATAAATATTTTTTTAAACAGTTAATTTTTATTTGAATTTTGTAATGATTTTAATTTTAAATTTAAATATTTTCATACAAGTTGTATAATTATGTATATGATAAATACTACAAAACAATTCATAAAGATAAAAAGTTGATTTTGTAAATATTAAAAAAATCTCACTCTTGTATTTAAAATAAATTTTTATAGTACTTATATTATGATTATTTATTTTAAAATTTTAAAATTTTAATTTAAAAGTAAATTTAAACATTATTCATTTCAACAACTATATATTTGTTATTAAAATATTTTTCCTTAATCATAAGTAATAAAATATAATATTCAATATTTTTAGATAAGGAAAAGGAATCTAAGGAAGAACGACGAAAACGAAGAAAATCTAGATGGGGTGGAAGTGAACATGAGAAAACCTTTATTCCAGGAATGCCTACTGTTCTTCCAACCAATCTCACACCTGAGCAAGAAAGGGCTTACTTGTGTAAGTGTCCTATTTTTTAAAAAGTTTCATAATTAAGTTAAGTTTATTTTAGTAAACATTAATTTAATATTTGAAATTGTGCGCAAAGATTAAAAAATATTTTAAAAGAATGCACTTTTAGGATGTAAGTATGCGCTTTTAAAATTTTATTTGATAAAATTGAAAAAAGCATTTATGTTGGAAAGAAGAGGTAAGGTAAAGTTATAAAAAAAAAAATTTTAAATTAAACAGTTTCATATAAAACATTAACATTTGCATTTTAAAAAGTTTTATTTTCAATATAGAATAAACATGTACTTTGTTGTCTTATTGTTTATTTTATAACATGTCTAACTGTTGGGGTTTCTGCCCCCTTCTAACCCGTTGGTTTACAGTTCAACTACAAATCGAGGAAATCAGCAGGAAACTACGTACAGGAGATCTTGGAATACCACTAAATCCCGAGGAAAGGTTTGAACAAAACTTAACTACCAACAAATATGACCATTATATCCACAAAATCTACCTACCTACTGACCAATTCAGCAACCCACAGCTCGGTGGCTCTAGAAAGTTTACTAACTGGTGCCGTCCAAGTTAATGTGGGATGCTCAAAAAATTTTATTACCAACAAGGACTAAAATAAATGTTCAAATCTCAGCGCATCAATGAAGATAAATTTTGATAATATTGGTTTGATCTAATCTATTTCTTTTTTTAATTCTCAAATTGACAAGCCTTGCCAATCAGAAGTAAATTTTAATCACCTTTGAATAATTTATGAATTTTCAATTTTATTGTCGTGAAATTTTTTCTTTTCATAACTTTTTACTGTTAATAAATTAGTAATTTTTTTAAATTTTTAATTTATTTACTTCATATTATTTCAAAAATATTTTCTATTAAATATAAATAAATTTATTTTATAAAATATTTTTTTGTATCAAAAAATTTATTTAAAAAATATATTTTAAAATTAAATTGAAAATTTATTTTAAATACAATTTTCACATTTTTAAAAAGTTATGAAAAATCATTACGTTAGAATTATTACATTAGCATTGACTGGAAAATTATATTAATTTATAATTTTATTATAAACAATTCAATTCTATATATAAGAAATTTTAAGATGTAAATAAATATATAAACTGCATTTTTAGTTATTCATATCTTATTTTTATATTGGCAGTGTTTGGCTTGCTAGATTTTTTAGATTTTCTAGTACATTTTGTTGAGAATAATACTAAAGTGAAAACACATAATATTACGAAGGTCACTGTAAGATTTTTTATGATTAAATATAATTAAATAATAAAACTCTAATTATGAACAAATGAATAACTTCTTTCAGCTACTTTTTAATAAATACATATAAATAATTATAATAATAGGTAGGCTTCACTAACGAAAAATTTTTATCGGGTGTAATGTTACAGGAAACTAAACATTTTCTATCAAAATTCTGTTAATTGTTCAAGCTAACGTTACTTTCAGGTTCAACCATATTGTATAAATCCTTAATTACAATTAATGTAAAGATTTTATACTCCAATAGGTTATAATAATTATTTTTTGTTTAGTTTAGCATTGCATTGCACAATTACGAGAAATCAGCTGACACTAATTAAAAGACTTAATATTTTTAATAATCACAGGATTTACTTTCTCTTAGCACCTTAGCAGCTGAGCAACATTTCTGCACAAAGTTGCAGACGTCACTGGTTATCAACTATTAAATAATCAACGAAATCTCTGCTAAGTTTCTTAATGCTAGCAGAGATTTAGATTTATTTTTATATCAAATGGCAATAATAAAATGCCCAAAATCAGATTTAGATAAAATAAATTTCTGAATAGAAAAAATTAACTGGATAGATATTTTATTAGATTTAAATATTTTTGTATAATTATTCATCATAATAATATTCAAAAATTAAAAGTAGCGAAAAAAATTAACGTTAAAGTTAAAAATAGCAAACAATGTTTTTCATTTAAAGAGACTAGAGTCAGGCTGCTTGTACACAAGTAACATCTTTTATACAACTTGTTATGAACGTTATTTTCTTTTCTTTCAGATCTCCATCACCAGAACCAATTTATAGCAGCGATGGTAAACGGCTGAATACAAGGGAATATCGTACGAGACGGAAATTAGAAGAAGAGCGACATAATCTTATTCAGAAGATTTTGAAAATTAATCCTGAATTTAAACCTCCACCAGATTACAAGTAAGTTACTATAAATTTTAAAATTTTATGCATTAAGTATAAACAATTTTTACAGTTTATTTCTTATTCATGGTTTTCATTTTTATTTATAGGCCTCCAATTATTAGAGTTCATGACAAAGTAATGATCCCTCAAGAAGAGCATCCTGACATTAATTTTGTCGGATTACTTATTGGACCACGGGGCAATACATTAAAATGTACGTTTAAATATTAAATCAAATGATTTTATTTTCTCTTCACTTACATTAAAATATATAACTACTTTACAGCTATGGAAAAAGAAACTGGTGCAAAGATTATTATTCGGGGTAAGGGTAGTGTAAAAGAAGGTAAAGTAGGAAGAAAGGACGGACAACCACTGCCTGGTGAAGATGAACCTCTACATGCTTATATTACTGCAAATAATCTTGAAGCAGTAAAAAAAGCTGTTGAGAGAGTTAGTACATATTTTTTTAAATTATATTTGTAATACAAACTATAAAAACTTTATTTTTTAAACAATTTTTGAAAGATTTTTTATTTAAAGACATTTTTTATTTATCATATTTTTTTAAATTTTATTTTTAATAGATTCACGAAATTATAAGACAAGGTGTTGAGGTACCAGAAGGTCAAAATGACCTTCGCCGAAATCAATTAAGAGAATTGGCGCTTTTAAATGGAACTTTGCGTGAAAATGATGGACCTCGTTGTACTAATTGCGGTGCGAGTGATCATAAATCTTGGCTTTGCCCCGATAAACCTAATGTTACAAACAACATAGTGTGTTCGAGTTGTGGCGGTGCAGGTCATATTGCTCGCGATTGTCGATCAAAACGACCAGGAATGGGAGGTCCTACAGCTGCTGGTATGAGCCAAGCCAACCAAGACAAAGCTAAAATTGATGAAGAGTATATGTCACTAATGGCTGAGTTAGGCGAAGGTCCACCACCTGATCGCTCAAAGAGTAATTCTCAAAATCGAACAACTACAACAACCACTACCCCAAGTTATCCTGGTTTATTTGATACAAGGTAAAATACATTTATATTCTAAAACAATTTATGATTTATAATTTTTACCAAGTTTAGAAAAACTAAAAATAGGGATGTAATAATTGTTAATAATATTTAGATTTTTAAATTAAATTACAATATTCGTTATTTATTTTTAGACAACAGCAACCTCGTGCTCTTATGGCAGCACCTGCTCATCCACCCCCCAATATGGTACCACCTGGTCCACCACCGCCAATGATGCCTCCGCCTCCTGGAATGGCACCACCACCTTGGACTCAGCCTGATATGAATAATATGAATGGCATGAACAACATGAATACTATGAATACTATGAATAGCATGAATAGTATGAATAATATGAATAATATGAATAATATGAATATGCAATGGGGTCAACCACCTGTGAGCATGCCTCCACCTCCTGGAGTTATGCAACCTCCTCCACCACCTCCAGGAGCAGCAGCACAACCGCCTCCTAACATACCTCCTTTAATGCCTTGGATGGCACCTGGAGGTACTCAACCTCCTCCACCAGGTTTGTGTAATATATTTATAATCAAGTATCTTGTATTAAAGAAACTTTATTTCAAAGCTTTAAAATTAAATCAAATAATACGAATCTCAAAGAAAAATTGTAAACTTTATTTGTTGAAAATAATTGGATTAAAATTGATATATAAATATATAAATATGATGCTTTGCAAAAACTTTAAATTATATGCTTATGTGAACTGATAAAAATACATATAAATAATGTAATTTAACAATTATTTATTTTTATAAAGGCCAAATGCCACCGCCTCCAGCACAGATGCCACCGCCACCGCCGCCAGCTATGGGTATTCCACCGTGGCAGCAGTCAGCACCACAGCAGCAACAACAGCAGCAACCTCCAAATCCACAAAATCAAGCTCCTCAGCCATTACGACCACCACCTCCAGGCACTGCACCGCCACCAGGCACTGCACCACCTATAGGTTATCCTCAAGCTTGGGGTCCACCTCAACAACCTCCACAAATGAATTGGCCTCCAGCTGCACCAGTACCACCACCGCCTCAACCAGCGCCTGCACCCGCGCCGCCGGGTATTGACCTTACAAGTTTGCCAACTTTGTTAGCGCAGCCACCGCCACCTCCACCGCCGACGAGTTAGTTGGCACTTGGTTAAACGACCGATAGAGGCAAAATTAATAGAATATGTTTGTCTCGATTTTAAAAAGACGATTACATCCTTCGCCATCTTATAGAAGGAATACCCTTCTACGCGTAATTCTATATATTGCGAATTCTTTTACGTTTTTTAAGCACTATACTAGTCTATTTGATTTTTATTTCTCGTAAACAAAAATTTATTTTTATGTTGTAAATAATAATATAAAGTTAAAAGTAACTCGTCGATCGCATTAGTTAGAAATTAAAGAAAAGAAATAAATAAATAAACTAAATTCAAAGCTAATGTACAAAAAAACTTCTGTGTATAACTAAAAACAATCATTATTGTAAAGCAACTCGACACGTCTAGTGTATACATAAAGTGTACAGTAAAAAGTAATGCAAACAGAAATAAACTATTGCATGATTTTTCTTTTTAAAATGACGATTAAATTGTATAATGTATACCAGTGTTTAAATAAAGTAAAAAAATTCGCAAAGCTTTGTTTATGGAACTTAATTTCATCGGATATAGTTTACTTTATATCTTAGGATTCTGCAAAGGAATTTTGAAATGCGTAAGACCATTTTTTTCCTTAGCCTTTGAGACATAGAACAATGTACGAAGAAATCGAGTTTTTTTAACATACAAATAAGGGACTAGAATTTTTTGAGTTTTGGAATATTAGATTATTCGATCCGAATGTGGATATATTTATGTGTAGAAGAACAATTATTGACGCGCTAGCGTGCTTCTATGTTTAAAAACAGGAATTATTTTAATAACCTTGTCGCAATCAAATGTCAAATTTATATTTTGATCGCGTATTTAAAGAATCTAGAAAAAAAAATGGGTAAATTTTATTTACCTAATATGAAGATTATTTATTCATAACATAATTGATTAGAATTAGAGATTTAATAGGTAAGACTTTTAATGCAATAAGGTCATGTGCCTACATTAATTTGTTATAATACATATGCAAAACATTTCATAAGTAAAAAATAGACGAGTACAAACGCAATAAAAAAGTATTAATTTTTAAATTTGGAGAAATCCCACATTCAAATTAAAAGTCTTTTGAATTCATAAATACGATTAACTTTTGGTTCCTTTTTATTTATAGTTTAATAAGAAAGATCAATTGTTAAATATATAACAAATATTAATATGGGTACACGAAATGCGCTAGTGCGCATGTTAAAAGACTTCATTATTTACTTTTTTCGCAATAAACGTTTATCAACGATTAGCGTTGACATCTTGCTTTTTTATTTTTGAACATGATTAAGCTACAGAATTATTAAGAATAAATTACGTTTTTCCTTTAAGTGTGATTGTACATACTTGCGATTATATTGTCCAATATATTGTAAATTCATTATTGTTAATTTTTTAAAGAAATGCTAGACTCAACAAAATATTAGCATGCAATAATTAATTTTGCTACATGGTTAGTTACTGAAATCAATTTTTTTCAAACAATCGCTTATAAAAGTCATATTTATACCATTCTTTGGTCAAAAGATGTTGAAATCTTTATTTAGATCATGAAAAATTAAAAATAATACTAATTTAATACAGGTCAAAATAGCACTGAGAATTTTGTGCGTTATGTATTTGTGTTATTACACAATAAATTACCTAAAAAAATTTTAAATGTTTTTTTGTGTATTACATTTACAATCATTTTTTATTTTCTTTTTAAAATTTTTTTGTGTTTTTAAATAAAAAATTTCATAAAAATATATTTGCTATACATATTTTTTTAAAATATATTCTTTATGCGTTATAAAAACGTAAAATTATAAATTAATAGCTGTAAATAATTAAAATAAATACTTTATTTTTTTTTTATTTTAAAAAGAATAAGTTTCTACGAGAAATAAAAAAAAATAATTATAAAATCAACAGTTTACATCATACAATTTATGCATAAGTTAAAAAGATTGAATTTTTTATTCAGTTGAATTTATATTTTATTATTATAATAAAGTCATATAGTGATACAATTTTTAACTAGAATATTTACAGAAAAATAGCCAATCAAAAATAGTGAAAAAAAAAAAAAATTTTAGTGTACTGAAATAATGAAAGTTTTATACACCGTCTACCTAATTATAGTGGTAAGAATCGTTAAATATTTAAACCCTCTTATAGTTCTTTAATGTAGAACATTTATTGTGCGTTTAAAAATATGTTATTCAAATTTTTTATTAAATTTTTTATTATCGGAGATCAATTATTTTGAATTTATAAAGCAACGTAATAATATTAATTATCTGAAAGTAATAATTTTTTTAAATATGAATCTTTTAAAAACTCATTTGGATCGGTTTATTCACTTTTTGATCAAATATGAATAATCAATCATTTGCGTTTATTTAAAAATCTAAGAATTTATAAATTTTTAGATTTAATCAAATTAATTAAAACGAAGGGATTGTCGGTATCATTTGTTACAATCAGAACTTAACTTTCTCGGAACTTCTCAAAGTTTTATACATGTATTAGTGACGGCAATTTTGATCGTTCTCTGAGTCACAAAACTGTAGTGAAAGAGAGAAGGGACGAGTTTGCGCAGCACCAACGAATGGGAAAGGAGATGCGCGCGCGCGCCAACGATATTCTCTCCCTGTATAAAATATATACGTTCGGCGGTTGTTTCACTTCGGGTGCTCAGCCTTGTGTACACACAAAGGAAGCCGGTTTTTTTTACCATTTTTTTCTCTTTCGGTATACGCATACACGCTCTTCGTTCAGCGACGATTTGATAGTCAACCTCGCAGCCGGCAACCTCCTGATTAAGGATTATCATTTTCGAGGCTTTCATTTGTGAAAAGGAAAACTCGATCATCACCATGACATCCACCGGAACTTTCCAGGGTTTGCTAGACGGCCGCAATTCCAGCAAGTGAGTAAATTGTTAAATTTTTTTTTTTTTTTGACAGTTTGAATTTACATTGTAGATATTGATAAGGTTAAAATATTTTATTTCGTTTTTGGGTTATTTTATTCCTTTTACGCGAACGCACCTGTCGAGGCAATTAATTTTTTCATCCCTTTTATGGAGAGGGGGCGTTGTAACGAAATCGAAAAGGATACAATTTGCATCGGTTTTATCATCCAAATTTAAATAATAAATATTTTAAGATTTACTTACATAATGAGTAAAATGATGGTTAAAAATTTAGCTTCATAGATTTTCGTCCCGTGTGCAAAAATTCCATCCTTAGCACATAAAAAAATGTCTCCTCGACAAATTTTGAATTTATTTTTCCTCGAGAACGAAAATTAAGGAAAACTATTTTTCGAAATACGAAGAAGCAAAAAAGAAATAAAATTTGTTCGAGGGATTGCGTGCGGGTGTCATAAAATGAAAATAAAAGCAGGAGAGAAAAGGTGTGCATCCCATCTGCGATTTTCCGTCTCTCTCTCTAGCGATCGCCGCTCTTGCTGCTGTTTAGCTGTGTTTGCACACCCGTATGTACGACGTCGGTTTGAACCGGATACAACCAGATGGATCTAACCTTCCTTCTGCAAGAGGAAAAGAGAGAGAAAAAGATTGAGACAGTAAATACCATTTCGCACTTTTTTTTAAATTTGATTCAATAGGAGAAGCTTTCTTTTTACTTTTACGCGACTACTTTGTACATGATAATTAAATATTACCAGAGTTTGAAGACAGTCAAGAGTTTCGGTTGATAATTTTATGGCAGGTGTTGCGCTAATCTTTTTGGATTTTTTTTTTTCGTAGAAATATTTGTTAATTTTTGTTGAATTTATGATTGTACAACGATTGTTAAAATTAAAAAGTATTAAAATCGCAAATGAACTTAAATCGTTAATCAGTTTTTATTACTCGATAACAATAATAAGCATACTTGGACGATATAAAAAATGAATGCATTATGAAGATTAGTCATAAAAATTGCTTTAAATTAATTTTATTTATTAGAATTATCATAAGTAAGTCTTTCTTTTATAACGTGACAAAATGAAGTTGGTAAAATACCAAGAATATTGAACAAAAATAAAATTGTTGGAGGAAGAGATCAATAAAAGGAAACAAGGAACAAAATTTTTTTCGAATTAAATTAATGAAAATGTTTTTTAAAACGTATTATTCTGTTTAAGTAGAGTTGTTTTTTTTTTTTTTTTCAAAAATTTTTATTTTATCAATTCAACCAAAAAGCATTTATTAAAAATTTAACAAAAAGGGACTTAGCAAAGACAGAGGCATTGACCTTGGTTTTGGTAACATTCCGGAAGGAAGTCTCGTCCGGCAAGTCGAAATCACTTTACGTATACGATGACGATTTATATTTTTAAAGCTTAAATTTTTTTTTTATTTTTTACTCTTGAATCGTCAAGCTCGCTTTTGGTTGGAGTTTGTATCATCGTCCTCTTTATTCTGCACCTCTTTATTATGCTAAATTTAATCGATAAGTGATTTTAGTTTTTACTATCCTTTTATTGATTCAAGTTAGGTGATGGATTGCTTGCAATTTTTAGATACTTTTAATTTTTTTTTTTTTTTTTTATTATTATTATTGATACTTGCATTTATATAATATAACTGTAAGGATTACTCTTAAATTTTTATTTTTATTACAAATCGTCGCTTAAATTTTTATGTAATTTAAATGTTACATATTTGTTTTTATAACGTATTTTAAAGCGAAAAGTAAGTCAAGGATTAAATTTTATAAAAACTAAATCAATGTCAAGGCAGCTTGGAGGACGCTATTGACGGAACTCTTGAATGACACGTATTAGTTTAAACTGTTATGATCTTCATTTAAACTTTTAATTCATCTCAGCCCATTCTATAATTGAAGGGTTGTAAGTCTAAAGGGTCTAAGTGCCAACAAATCCAAAGTTAATATTTTTACGAAAATACGATCTAAGTGCCAAGGCTTATAATATATCCAAATGAATCCAAGTGCATTTTTTTTTTTAAATTTGGATATGTGTTCAATTGAATTAAGTAAAAATAAATAATTATTTCATTGAGTTGTTTATTTTATAATGTTTTTTTGTTATATCTGTAAATAATAAAATTGGCACTTAGACTCTTTAGACTTACTACCCTTCAATTATTATATTAGAAATAAATTGTAATTATTTTTGTTTATCAAATTCTTAAGTATTTTCCAATGGATGGATAATAAAAGCGTGTTTACATTGAGTGCTAAATTTTATGCAAAAAGTTTATTTCTAAATCGATAAGTTAAAAAAAAAAATAACTATAAATATTAAATGATTTATTATTAAAAAAATTTTTTTTTATCGACAAAAAACTAGATCTTTTAAATAAAATGTGTCTTTCCTGCAATCCTCAAGAAGCGTAATTAATTTTACGAGGATACCCTGTTATATCTTTAAAAACATATTTCGTTGAATGCAGCTCTTAATTTATTTATCCTTGTAAATTTTAATTTTTGCAATTCAAAGGTACTTTTCGTTTATTGTCACCAGGAATTTAAAATTCGAAAATCAAAATCCACGGTACAGATAAATAAATTTTCGCACATTATTTTTTTAAATTCATAAAAATCATTCGTTTATTTTATAAAAATTATTATTTTGTAAAAATCATTCGTTTTAAAAAAGTACTTAAAATAAGTTTAATAATGTGTATGTACATTTTTTATTAAGCAGTCTGTTATTAAAAAATCAATACTTTAAGTACAACGAATAAATATTCTTCTCGCACGTGAATCATCGACTTTAATGTCGGCGTAACGTAATAAAAAATTTTGCATATATATAAGTATATGTAATTCAGCGTGCATATATATCTACCTCATATACGCAAACAGTAAACAAATAATGTACGATAAAGAAAGAAAGAAAAAAGCGCTCGCGAATCGTTCATGAAAGTAAAGGACAACATTCAGTACCGACGTCGCGTCCATCTTTTTCTCTTTTTCTCACCAATACATCGAGTTTTTCTTTTGTTCTTATACAGACAAATGGATACGTTCCTTTTCTCTTCTCTCTCTCTCTGTTTGAATATTATCGGCTGGAAGTCGACGACGGTTCTCGTGTGTGTCGCGTGTCCGCGTACAATTACCGCGCGCCGGCGACATGTGGTCGTCGGCAAGAGAGAGAGAGAGAGAGAGAGAGAGTGAGAAGAATCGTTCATTCGCTCGGACTTCTTTCGCAGGTGTATTCGAGCAGCGACAAGGAGAGGCTAGACACAAAGGCAACTTGTACCCCGGGAATCGTGACTCATCGCCTCGCGCCCTCCACCGTCTGTCCCTTTTTTTTTTTTTTTTTCATAACTTCAGCGTTTTCTTTTCCCTTTAATCCTGTATGTACGCGTGTGCGTTTGCGCGAGTGAGGAACGGAAAAAGGGTCCGTTGACCGGCAATGCTTCGAAGCTTGTCATTATCGTAATTGGCGGTTTCTAGTTGGGTGTATATGTCTCTTTGGTTGTCGAACGCGTCTCTTATGTACTCCGATGAGAAATCAGAATTTTTCGATAAATTTAGTTTGCGGTCCGATATAATGAGGGAGGGAGAAATATTACGTATCGTGCGTTATGTACTTTACCTTATTTTATTCTTATGTAAAATAAAGTGACATATTTTATAATTTATGTGTAATTTTGAATTTTTTGTGAAATTTTACGAGAAATTGATCAGATATTTTCAGAATAATATTTTTTTAAATTAAAATTAATATAAACTTTTTTATACCGATCATTAAATTAAATCTCAAAAAATTCTTATTTTAACTTCATGTCAAAAAGTGGAGATTTCACTTGTTTGACGATACAGTCATTTTTACGTATCCAGACTATTTAAATGTTGATATATATTGCCTATTAAAGTAAATTAATTGCATTTAAATTATAATAAAACTTCATAATTATAATTGAAAGCAAGAGTTACAAAATTGCAGTTTTTTTTTGTTAAATTTTTTTATGTAGGTTTCAGATTATCGATAAATTTATAGAATTTGTCTTTGTTAAAAATTATTTTATTAATATTTACAATGTAAACAAATTCGGTTTAAATATCTCCATTATTTTTAGTATATTAATAAATATTGTCGAATAATATTTTAAAATTGTTCATGTATATTGTTATTAAAAAAATATAGAAAATTACTTTATCAACCGATGGTGTGACGTTATATGCGTTCTGGCAAAATTTCAAAAGATGGAGACACTGATGCGTAATTGTCTTTTGCCGTGGCTACATAACTCTGTAAATGTTTTCAGCCAATAAAAAAAGTTTTCTATTCTATTTTACATAATTGTCTTCCATTGTTTTGAATAAATATTATATTTGATTATTAAAATAATGTTTAAATAAAGTTATTTAAAACTTACTTTAGAAATTTTATCTTTATTATAAAAAATTAAAAAAAAAAAAAAAAAATAATGTGTAGGTTGGAAAAAAGTTGAATCATATATAATTTATGTAATTCCATTTAATTACATACCTAATTTTAACAAGTACTATTTTTAATGATTTTTGAATAAAATAATTTTATAAAACTTTTAATTTTAACCATATCGATAATGTTAATTATTTTAATTATTTTTACGCTATTTATTAATGTTTTTGATTGTCAAAAATATTATTATTTAAATTACTCTTAATAATATACTTCTTTTGATACGAATAGAAGTAGAAAGAAAAAATATCAGTTTTAGCTAAACCAAAACGGTTATTCTTACAATGTCTTTCAATATCTCTCGATAAAAAAGCATTTAAAAAAAAAAAAAAGTGAAACTATCGAAGAAAGAACATCGAGGAAACTCTCGATAGTGGAGAACGAAAAGTTTACGCGCTTGGTAACGAACGTACAAAAAAATTAAATAAATAAATAAAAGGAGTTGTTCGAGCGTCGTGTAATGTTACACCTTCCGGTTCTTGTACGATTTGCGGGCAAAGAAGCCGCCTTCGTGTCCGTCTTATTCCGGCGGTGGTTTACCGCGCGTAAGAACGTCTCTTTACATTTCGAAGATAAAAGTATATACGTATATACGTGTGTGTGTGTGTGTATATATATATATACATACGATAGTTGCGATATTCGATTGTCGATAGTTGCGTATATACATATCTTTTGTCCAACGCAATGCCGTTTACAATAAAGTACGCGCAAAGTCGAAGTGTCGTCCTCAAAGTACCGCTATTAATCGTTGATAGTTTTTAACGGGCCGAGATACCGGTGCGCAAGATCCGCGTTGATTGACCTTTTTTTTTCTTTTGCTTTCATCGTTTGATAGATGCGCGAGGCTGCTCGAATGTTTATGCGCAACGAGTGCGAGAAAAAAAGGAAACAACGATTATTTTTAGGAATTAAATTAATTGGAGGAAGAAACTGGAGAGAAAGATGCCGCTGTGTATGATTATGTTTCGCGCTGTTGGCGTAATAATTACGTCGAATGCCAAACCTGTGCGTGTGTGTGTGTGTGTGTGTGTGTGTGTGTGTGTGTGTGTGTGTGTGTGTGTGTGTGTGTGTGTGTGTGTGTGTGCATAATTGTCGCTCGTTTGATTTATCGTTCGTTGCTCCTCGTGACGCGCGGATGTGTATGACACGGTAATAAAATGTTAACGGAAATCGTTGACTGATAATGCAAAGCTCAAAGAAAAAAAATATGTTGGAAAAAAAAGTACCGCAATTGTTATAAATTTACACAATTGTTGTACATCGAGATGTCTTTCAGATATAAATTTCAGTCGTTGGAATGAAAAATAGCACGAATGCGCTAAATATCGTAATTGTGAGAATATTGAGAATAGTTGAATAATTCGTGATGGTATATGAATAGAATTTAAATATTAGATTGAAAAAATATTTTAGAAATGAATTACTATTGTTTATGGTAATTATGATAATAAATACGAGATAAAATTCCTTGCGATTATTATGAACATTTAAAAAACGTTTATTTAAATATTGAATTGCAATCAGTTTACCGCATCAAAAATTAATTCGCGTAAAAGAAAAAGTATCGATTCTGCAAAAAAAAAAAAAAAAAAAAAAGAAAAAGAAAAAAAAAAAACGCCTTCAACCCAGGTAATATCTAACATTTATCCGAGGAAAAATGATAGCAAAGAATCTTAAACAAAAGCAATCTTTCCAAGTCCTCCATCGCCGAAACGCGATTTAATATCGACTCGTTCGCGATACTCTTTTCTCTCTCTTTCTCCTATATACCAATAAATCATGAATCACACATCTAAACATTCTCCTTCGTATACTTACGACTCATGCCCGAGTATAAAAGATCGCATGTGTACTCGAGAAGAAGAAGAAAAAAAAAAACAGGATATCGGCGAGTTTGCGAGGTACATAAAGTCGAGCAGATCGAAGGAGAGTAACGTCGAAGAGATCACAAAAAAAAAAAAAAAAAAAAAAAAAAAAAATGGAAGCAAAAAAGAAAAATAATGGGCACGCGGGAGGCACAGAAGAGTATAAAGGAGCAGCAACGGTGGCGGCAGGTTTCGAGACGCCCTGCTGTTGGGGGTGAGGGGGTGGGGTGGGGTGGGGAGGGGGAACAGCTGTTTCTCAAGTGAAATGGTAACTCGTACACAGCGGAGAAAAAGAGAGAAGGAAAATACGGGGGGATAGAAAACGGGTGCTCTGCTCGTTAAATTGTAATTCAAGGTCAGCTTCGTTCTCGGAGACGTGCACCGTTCGATTCGATCGGACTTCTCCGCCGTTTCTCTCGCTGCTGACTGATCTATCGAGCGCAATAAAATTCTAAGGAACGGATTTACCCCTTTCCTCCGCGCGTACGCGCGCGCGCGCGCGTGTGTGTGTCTGTCTGTCTGTCTGTCTATCTGTATGTGCTTGGACACCGTTTTATTCGCGAACAACCGGCAGGAGAGTAGAGTAGATTCGCGTGCGTTCTGGTAATGCTTCACGGCGGAGTTGAGCTTTGTCGCGGATGTAGTTTTTTTGCATTGTTGGTTCAAAGGCGCGGATGTTTAATCTTGTACGTCGTGAAGATTACGTGTGCGAGATTTGATAAAACGATTGTATTGACTTTCTTTCGTTTTAAAAGGAGATTAGAGAAATTATGACATCGCGTTTCGTTTATATTTACAGACTCGTTGAAATATTTTTTGAAACTCTAATAGTCGTTTTAATTTCAAAGTTGAATTATTAATTTGACGTTTTATTTTTTAACATTGTTCGATAATAAATATATTAATATTTTAAATAATTTTGTAAAAAATGTATCAAGAATTTAACTCCTTTTTATTTTGAATAAAACATGATGTTTAATTTTTTTAATTGTTCTCGGTAAAAATTTATAACATGCATGACTCAGAAAGCTGAAAAAGTTGCGGTTTTTTTTATCTGCCGGTTTATTTTGAAATGAGTAATTAAAATTGAAATTATAGCAATCCTTTATAATTAATAATTTTAAAATTAAAAAAATAAGCCTCGTGCAATTTAAATTTTTTACAGTTATAATTATTATTGTATTTATAGTTATTTCACGAAATTCAAGAAATTAAATTATTATTTTTCAACGTAATAACATTAAATTTTATGCATTATTTATAAATACAATATGCAATAGTTTTAAGTTAAAAATTATTATGTAAAAATTTATCGTTTCATTCTGAGAAATATTATTAATGGCGATTTCTTAAATTTCATTTTAATGTTAGGTTTATAAGATTGTTATTATGAATTATCATTGGGGCATCGTAAATCAACATCTTAATCATCCTACATTGATATAATAGATATAAAATATCGATAAAAACATTTCATTATCTTTATCTTTAAACAATGATCAAATAATGTAGATCATTAAAAAAATATTTGAAATTTTGTTAAGCTATGATTTATAACGGTGGTCATTATTGTAATATTTAATATTTAAAAAAGCAGAATCAAATTTTTAGTCTTTATAATAATCACATAAATTTTTAATAAATTCAAAATATCAAGATTTTCCAATATTTCTTCCCCTATACTAACCCAAATTTAGTAGTACAACAAACGTGCAAAGTTTTAAAAAACACATTTAAAATTCCACTTCAAAATTCCTTCTTCCTCTATCTCCGGAGAAGCTCCGAAAATTCTAAAAGCAACAAAGTAAACAAAATAACTAAATAAAGCAGATCCCGGCTACCGAATCGTATTTTCGGCGGGGATTTTCTGCCTTGCCGACGCGTTGCCGCTCGGCGCTAAAAGACAGTGAACATAAACCGGCGCTAGTTTCTCTGTCTTTCTCTCTCTCCCCGATCTCTTCGTTGCTCGTTCGTTCGCTTTTTCGCCGGCGTATATATCCTTATACATACATAGGCGCGGTTTACATGCATATATATATATACACATGTATATGTATGTATTCGTGATCACGTATACACGCGCACACATATACACGCATACTAGGGTATCTTTTCAGTCTGAGTGAGCCCCAGCAGCAACCGCAGTTAAAGAGAGGAAAAGTCACACCGGCCGGTCGTTGTCGTCTTATACTCTCCTCACTTTTAAGCGTTCTCCAGTTTACATACCGCGTGAGTCGCGCGGTTCCATGTGAACGACACGCACACGCGTCGATTTATATATCATATTTTTTTTTTTTTTTTTTTCCTTTTACTTTAACTTTCGCTCTCTTATTCTTGCCTCCTCGTTTCCGTCTCGTTTCACTCTATCCTTTGTCTCGCTGGTGTATCCGCTCACTGGGCGCATATACACGCCGAGAGAGAAAGAGAGCGAGAAAAAGAGAAAGAGCAGCGCGAAGTTCGCCCCGTTTTATTATCCTTCCTTTATTTTCGTATACGCGACTAGCTCGTCACGTTCTGTTCGCTCGCTTTGCTCGTTCGGCTCGGTTCGTTACTTATTCGGCATAGTGTACAGATATAATACACACACACACACACACACACACGCACACACACGCTCACGCACGCACGCATACATACATTCTCATACACTTTGTACGTTAACCGTATCGTTTGTGAAAATCGTGCATCAAAAGTAATCGAGCTTGTATTGAAGGTTATAGGAAGATAAGTTCGCACTCGCATAGTCGCATAAACATACGCAGGAGGTACACGTGATTGTTGAATCTTGAACTAGCGAACAGGAATTATGTGGTCCAATCAGGAAGAGCAGAAGAGCAAAATAAGGTCAGTCATCTCGCTTATTATAGCAAGCACCGGTATGTAACCCTTTGTCCGTTCGCCGTCCTTTTATCGTAAACTCGTCGATTTGTTTTAATGCACGCGCCTTGTACGGACTTTTCTAACCTAGCGACTCGCGCCGTGTATATACTTTCGCCTTTCACAATGGCGCGCCCATTCCGACGACGCATGAGACACGCGCACTCGCGCTCGCACAAACACACGCGCGTTCTCGTGAAAAATCCTATAGGAACCGCGCTGTGAGGATTTATGCCTATAGGTATAACGCTCATGTATGTCAACAACGCGGTATCGGTGTTGGTTCGTACGCACACGCGCACCTAACCTCAAAACCGTGGCGATACAGAAAGCAACTACGAGAGGATTACGAACTATCCGAGCTTCCTCCTCTCTCGGCGTCATGCAATCACGATTTCGTGGAATTTCCGCCGACGAGCTGTACGTACGTAGATATATAGATGTACGTATGCGAGCTCGCTTGAAAAGGGAGATTTTCGCGACCGAGTTGTGTTATTTGTCCGGTTTTTCTTCTTTTATCGCGCCCAACGCGTTGGTATTCAAGACGCGAACGCATTAAACGAGAGATAGATAAGGAGGCGAGAAGGTGCACGAGCTGTGGTACTCTCTCTTTTTTTAATATTTCACCAAGATAATAACGCCGTTATTATCGCGATGCGGCTTTTCATGTATTGCATTATATGGGGATTGCTTCTTTAGACTTGCGCCGAGATATTTACCGGTTTGCTTTAATTCTTTATATATATATATATATATATATATATTTTTTTTTTGTCTCCTATTCTTTTGATTTATTACGTTTGTCGACGAGTGTACGCGTGAACAAATCTATGGGAAATAATACTCCTGACACGGTGAGTTGTTTTATTGGATCGAGAAATTTCGATACTATTTTAAGGTATTATTACGATTGAAAGTTACGGCATGATTTAATTAATTTAATCGTTTTGGTTTATTTAAATGATTATAAAATGATATTGTTTTTTTTTTTAATTAAATTTTCATTTAAAATAGAAATATTTTATTTTCATATTTTCACCGACAAAATTTTCATTTTAATTAACAACTTTTGTTGTTAAACAACAATTATTTCTGTATAGGTAATTTTAATTAATAAAAGTTTAATTAAATTTTATATTTTATGAAGATTAATTCCGATCTTAATCTACAGTTTATCTTTTCTAGATAAAATCAATGCACGCATAATAAATAATTTTTGCCGTGCATAATTTAATTTATTTTTAAAATTATTAAATATCAAATTTGCAGTCGATCATTAAGTTTTTGTCGTTCAATGCTAAAATAGTAACATTAGTTCGGTATTAAAGTGCATTTTGCATGCATTCAAGGCACAATAACGTTATATTTGTCGAATAAAAGATTATTAAAAAATTACACGGGTTTACTTTCCATCGAAACGTGAGAAACCGATGATGCATAATAGCTCGATATTTGACATCCTCTAATTATCAGGACCCGACAACCGTAACGAGAACATTCCTCAGCCCACCTCTCTCTCGTGCTCGACAACAACACACAAGAGCAAAAAAATTCGCGCGCGATCGCCGAATCGGCGTCGGTCCCGTCGACTTTTTTACCTGAGCGGTAACAGCGCGCGACATTTTTAACGTTCGATCGGTAACGGTAAAAACAAAAAAAAAAAAAAAAAAAAAAAAAAAAAAAAAAAAAAAAAAAAAAAAACAACGCTCATTGAAGCGATACGCAAGCAGGCGAGATAATTACAATGAAAATCGAAAGGTTCGCCTGGTAGGAGAAAAAAAAAGAGGCGCGTGCGCTATTTTCACCTCGTCTAAACTATATTGGGGACAACGACGACGAGGAGGAGTAGGAGGAGGAGATGCAACGTTAACCCAAGGCGTTACACGTGTATCGGACGAGCTTGAAAACGTTAGATCGCACGGTAGAAGAGGAGGTTAATGCCAAGTGCACGTTTCTTTCTCGCTAAGAGACTATGTCGAAGAGTGTGTGAGAGAAAGAGAGATGGCGAATGGTTGAATATCTCTCGGGGTGCAAGGTACGCGGTATATTTTCGGACGCGGTTTGCTGCTCTAGTTGAGTGAACCTATCGGAGAATCGAGTCGAGAAACGTTAACGCTTTTAACGGCAAATAAAAATCGCTTGAGGCTAAGGTCTTCATCGTTTTATTTTTTGGACGATGCATTTGGGATTTTATCATCATTTTTGTAAAAATGAAAAATTGTTAGTTTTTATATTTATAAATATTGTTAGTTACTA
The DNA here is from genome assembly GCA_949987625.1 of Chalcis sispes. Lineage (NCBI taxonomy): Eukaryota > Metazoa > Arthropoda > Insecta > Hymenoptera > Chalcididae > Chalcis > Chalcis sispes. The sequence goes on from OX465094.1 coordinate 77,251,735, forward strand.
TTTAACGAAATTTGATATTGCGTATAATTTATTAACTTTATTTATCATAATTTAAATGCATTTGGTATTTTAATCACATTACACAAATAATTTTACAATGTATAATCGAAAAATATTAATTATTGCATATTTAAATAATATTGATTTCAAATTTTCCAATTATTATTCAATATTGTTCATTAAAAATTACGGTCATAATTTACGCAAATGACGAGAATGATTCGGTAAAAAAAGAAGAAAAAAAGGAAAACGAAAATTATGACACTCTGAGGCAATTCGCGCAAAGCAACAACCTCGCAATATACGTAATTTTACGTAAAACGTACAGCCGATTTAAAAATATCCTTTCGCGAGTTAAATTCGAGAGAGAAAGAAGACGTGTTACACACACACATATATATATATATTTATACATATATACGCGTGAAAGGAAAAAGAATAATTACATCATACTCGTCGACATTTGACGTCCGGAAAGATGTAACGAAAAGTAATCAAATATAATCGGTCGATCGAACGGCATTAAATTTTACAATGGCGTATACTTAAGAAGAGGCGATACGCGACGAAAATACAAGTAGAGGTGAAGGAACTACGGATTCGAATGCCGTTTCGCCAGACAGCTGCGAGATTTGGCAACGCTGTTATCTCTCTCTCTCTCTCTCTCTCTCTCTCTCTCTCTCTCTCTCTCTCTCTCTCTTTCTTTCTCTTTCTTTCTCTTTCTTTCTCTTTCTTTCTCTTTCTCTCGTTTGCTCTCGCAAAACTCAGACTCTTTCATACGCGTGTGTACACGTGTACATTTACACGTGCATATATAAGCATATATAAGTATAGTCGGCTCTTAAAACGCACGCAGTCAGGGAACGCAACAGTTCGTTTCTTTATATCTCGCGTATATTTCAATATCTTGTATGTTTCGATGCACTTTGGATCGGATTTCACGCAATTTCTTCTTCTTTGTGTAGAGTTTGTTTTTTTTTTATTTTTTTCTTTTTTTATTTTTTTATTTTTTTTCTAACTAACAAATGATGTTACTTTTTTTAGCGTTAAAATTTGCGATCGTTAATGTATTTCATGTTTAATAGGATACCAATAATTAAATATTACTCGTATGCTTCAAGAAAAGTAATGTTTTAGATGGATAATATTCAATTATAAATGTTTTTTTAAAGACGAATACATTTTGCAAAGATTAGAAAAAAATATTTATTTTACGAAATATTAAAAACAATGTGCTAAATTAGATTAATAGAAAATAGTGATTTTTAAATATTATATATCACGTAAATTTTTTAAATAAGGATTAAATTTAAAGGATAAAAAATTGAAGTTTAATTTTATGCCAACATTATATCGATTAAAATTTGATTTCAAAATATTTTTAAAATATATAATCTTTTACAAAAGTAGTCGTTTAAAGTTTGAAAAAATTTTTACATATTTTCTTCCAAGTCGTTATTTTTATCAAGGGGCGCGCCAGCGCCCCGTGGTAAGTATTGGTACTAACCACGGGCGCCTGGCGCACCCATTTATACTTTAAATTAGTGCATGAAAAAATTAAAAAATTTTTTTTAAGTATACATTTTAATATTTAATAAAATGTAATATATCAACTTTGCTATTTTTTTTTTATGTTCTTTCAAATAAAAAAAAAAAAGCATTAAAATTCGTGCATTCGTTACGAAGATACCATATACGCCCCCAAATTTTCATCAAATTGCTCTTTAAGCATTTCTTGTTCTGTACGTTACTTTCTCCGGAGAATTAATTAATTACGAAATTTTTTTGGAAAAAAAAAACAATTTTTTTTCAAGACAGCGTGTATGCGTAGGTATGTGTTTCTAAAAAAGTAGAAAAGTGTTACACCGCAAAACCATTGGTCATTTTTCTTTTGTTTTACGAACGGCATGAATAACGTTGATGACTCTTTAACGTGAAAGCACAGTTATAATATAATACGTGACTTTTAACGTTTAAAGACGCCGTGTAAATCACTTTTAGTGCAGTCATTCTGGATATCAAAAAATTTTCATTATTATATATCGTTAAATTGTGTATTCGTATTAATTTTATTGCAACTTTAAGAATAAAAGTTTTTGTCATTAAACGTTAATACTTGGAGTACTCAATTCGGTTTATATATATATATTTTTTTTTTTATATATATATTTTTAATCAAACATTAAATATTTTAAAAGATTAAAATAATTTCTCAGTAATTCTGCTAAATATTCAGCGAAATTTCTGGTTGGTTACAACCTATAATCTCGTCGCGTTCACGATGTGTCACGATAAACATTGTTCGAATACGACTTGAATATTATACCGGTTAATGGATTAAGGTTTTAAATGGCTTACATTGCTCGAAAAACGTGTCATTTTTAAGCTGACTTTATTAACATTTAATTATAAAAGTGTATCGTCGTATACATCCGACGAAATATGTTGAATTAATGATCTGAATCGGATTATTTGCATTTAATTGTTATGTGCAGTTAAATTTAATATTAATATTTTAAGTTAATTTCTTTTTAAAATATATATCATTCAAAGCATATCATATAAAAACTCTATAGGTATGAAGTTTGCAACGTTAGAGTACAACGAAATAATTATTTACATTTAAATAAAGCTGTTAAAAATGTAAAAATTATATTTAAATCCGTATCTGAATATTTGGTTACTCTATAAAATATTAAGACTAAAAAATATAAATATAAAGTTTAAATAAAAACAGTTTTTTAAAAATTTCGTTGGACTCCAACGTTGGAAACTTCAAACCCATAAAACTCTTCTATTTCATCCATCTCTAATAATCGTGTACATACACGTAAAATTCGAGAAAATAAAAAGGGAAATCTTTATCAAATATAAAAATAGAGAAAGGAAGGAAACACAAGCTGGAAATCCCATGAATCCTTATCAGTTCATACATGCACACGAACACAGACACATAGAGCTCAACGACAATATTGTCAAACATAAAACCGCTATCGAACTAGTCTCTCCATTTCCTTATACATACATCGAAAAACCTTCCCGTCGTGTTCGACACGCGTGTATTCCACCCTCGCAAAGCACACTTACACACACACACACACACATGCACTTACGTGCGTATTACCGGCGTCGGTAGAACTTGTAAAAAAGTGTCCCATATGGCGACACATTCGAGCGATGACGCATTCGCTTTGCGCCTACACACACACACACATACACACACGCACGTACACGTAGACTTTCTGTCTGCGGTCTCTACGTATAGATAACTCACGGATACTTGCGGCTCACTTTTCTGTATATTCCGCTTGAGGTTACTCGACGATTGTAGGTGCTTGTCAAAAGTGTATCATTATGGTTTACGTGGATGTATATCGTTGTATATTTTTCTTCTTTTTTTTTTTTTTTTTTTTTTTTTATTCGGTTACCGCGCGATGAATTTGTAAACGCCTGCGTTTAAATGCACGCTTTAGTAATTGTACATTGTATTTTCTTTTCTTACATGCGTTAATTTTTGCGTAAGATATTTACATAAAATTATTACATTATCATTGTTGGATTAATTTGTAGAAAGTAATTTATAAGCGAGAGCACGATCTAATAAAATTTCCAACGTTGATATAAGTTAAACTAAAATTGTATTTTGTTGAACAATAATTTTAAATATTATCTACATTACATTATTAAAAATTACATTGAAAATATATATTTCATGTATCCGCGCGAAAAGAAAAAAATAATAATTACTTTGGTATTCCCGCGAATTCATAAAAAATGCGTTATAACCACGAATCAATAACAACGAACCTCACGCACATACAGACCGTATACTCTCTCGACTTCACCCTCGACAGTATTTCGCGATGACAAAGAAAGCTCGAGAAACAGCAGGAAAAACGCTTGGCACAAAACTGGAAGTGAAAAAAAAAAAAAAAAAAAAAAAACAACTTTTTTCAGACTTTCCCCGCACATTTATGTATATACGCGATGAATTCTACAATAAAAGCCCAAGTGTAAAATCTCCGTTATACGACAGAGTCAGTATAGTATAAAATCTCATTGCCACGTTGTATTATGAATTCAATCGGCATCTTCACACGGACACGCGTGCGGTGGTACAACCGACGCATGTAATAGCACGCATGTTGATGAGAAAGAGACTGCGACGTTGAGTGAAAACGTGCACAAATGCACGAATATGGGCGATAGGTCGAGTTATATTCGGATATTTATGCGCTCGTCGTTCATAAACGAGTATAAAAGCGCGTGAGTGCACGCGTTGAAAACGAGCTATATGTGCACGGCAGCTGTAATCTCTTTCTTTTTTTTTCTGCGTCTTTTCCGGTTGCCCGCGTGACCGCGAAAACGATCTTTTTTTTTTTTTCATTTATTACTTTTTGTCGTATAGCGAACGTTTTGATGCGCGTGAGAGGTTGAGAAGGATTTTTTGGTGAAAAGTATTGAAATAGTTCGTAATAAAGCGTTCTTATTTTTAGTTTTATTGGTAAAAAAGTTGACTCAACATAAAAAAAAAAAAAAAAAAAAATTATCGAGATTTTTTTTTTAAGATAAGCGTCTATTTTATAATAAAAAATAAACAAAATTTTTCGCGCGAGGAATAATTTTTTTTTTAATTTATTCGATACGGTGTTTTAAAAGAAAAAATAATTAAATTGCAATTAAAATATATTTATTAAAGATAAAAATTTATAAATTAATTTAAGTAATTAAGAAAAATAAAGTATCGTTAATTTTACGATGCTGGCATACCTATTAATAAAATTTTATCGAACTACTTATTTATTAAATTTGTTCTTTTTTTTTTTTTAACCTTTATAAATTAAAACGTAAAATAAATATTCAATTATCTAATAATCAGTTTATCTTATTTAGGAGCTTTTTAAACATTTTTAATGTACGTTTCATTGCCATGTTGACATTATTCGTCGTTATATCTTACCGTTGAAATGATTTACTTAATCTTTTTAGACACACATTGGATTTATGAATAATGAGAAAGACTATATCCGAATAAATTAATATAAAAGTTGAATTACGGATTAATACTTTCATATGAATCTTTTTTCATTTCTTATTATTTAACGAAAAAAATGATACGTTCAATTGCACGCTCAGCGATTTAAATTTAAACTCTCTCTCTCTCTCTCTCTCTCTCTCTCAGAATATAGTATATCTTGTAGAAAAAAATAAGATGGCCCAAAATTTCTCATTGACGTGACATGTGCCAATGAAAAAAGTTACTTTCAACTAGATTAATCTCGCAAGTCGATTTTTATTATCCGTTTGGATGCTTTCTCTAAAATTAGTTTGCCTTTCGTACGTTTCATTAAATGATATCGCGGCGTCACTCGCATATACGATATTATATGCGCTTATAATGTACTTACGTTCTGAAACGTTATTTTAATCTTCACTTGCTTCGTGCGTACGCGCAAGATTAATTGTGTCGGTCCGTTGAATTACGATTATAATTATATGAAAATGTTGAACATTACGATAATTTAAAAGTAATTCCTGCCTTATATATTGTACAGTAGAATAACTGAAATGGCGTTACCAAGCAAAAAAGAAAAACTCTTTATCGTTACGAATTTGCAACTTGTACTTAACATGTTTTTTTTCCTTCGTCGTTTTATCGTAAAGAAAAGGTCTTCAAAGTCTTATCAAAATTACGAATTTCTTCTTTAAAAATAACTAATCGCACCATACCGAGTCCATATTATTACACATCAACGTTATCCATTCGCTTGCGATATCCAACCGGGCGGCGCATTACGAGAAAATAAAAAAAACGATATAGCGAAATACAACCCGATATACACGCGCGATCGCACGTAACGAGTCACCAACACATACACACAGGCACGCGTATACAAAAGGGTCAAATCATCAGCGTCGCGCCACGTATATCTCGCTCGATCCATCAACGGCGACGCGGTATGTAGCGCCGACAAAGTACCGAAAGAAAGAGAGATGGTTATACGTAATGTAAAACCTTACTAAGGTGCGAGCGCGCGTCATTAGCACGCGGAGAGAATCGCGCGTGTAACAACGTCGCCGATAGCTATGGGGGAATATCGTCTCGTTGACTCGTTTCGTCGATATATTATTGCACGCGACACTCTTAATGTATGTACGAATGATTGACTTGCTTTCTATCCTTTTTCCCGTTACTTTTTTTTTTTTTTTTTTTTTCTCTCGGTATGTAAGTATATCATACGCGCAAGGCACGTGATTCGAGTGATTCGAGAATTGTGGAAAAATTATTTTGATGTACGTGGGATGAACGCGCGATAGTAGATCGATGATTTAATAATCGATACGTTTAATCAAAATTTTATTATATTAATACATGTAAATTTATACATGTTGCACAACTTTATTTCGAAAATATTTTCGATTTAAAAGTAAACCTCATCCGTAAGCGTAAAAAAAATACTGAAACGTTTATAAGAATTCGAAAATAAAAGCGTTGCCTTTACGCGCGTCGTTAACCGTATAACATTAGCGCGGAGATAACCAGTAACGTATATATAAACGAAAAGATGAAGACTTGCCGCCAACTCGTGCAGACCTTGAAAAGAGCTCTTGTAACTTTATTCGATTGAATTCAAAGGATTTTTGTAAAACCAGTTTTCTCGATATGTCGTTTTATTGGTGTATTTTATACGTAAGCGGAAATTGTCTTGGATATTAGAGCAGAATTAACGTTTCGTATGTGTTGAGAAAACGTTTTGATGGAAACATTTCCCCCCCCCGCCCCATTTTTTTTGTTTTGTTTCGAAGAGATTTTAGAATGCAACCGGGATTTGATATCTTTCAATTTAAAGAAAGTTAAAAACTTTAACCGTATCAAAATTTGAGATGAGGCCTACTTTTCGAATTGCCCTATAAAATTAATTTTTTGTTCGAAATTTGTAACGAGCAGTTGATTATTTCCTTGTTTCTCTCTCTCTAAAAAAAAAAAAAAAAAAAGTTCCAACTTTCTACATCCGAAAAGCAGAAAAAGCGAGCGCACGCAACGATCGATGGAAAATATAACCGAACGATCTTTTTTTTTTTTTATACACCTCTTAGTTTCCTTCAAAAATATAAGAAAATCACTGGTAAGAAATATATAAATTTGAACGCGTAAAAAAACTGATAAACTCTTCGCCAGCCACGTGTATTTCTCTTCTCTCAATCTCGAACAAACTTGAGAGAGAAAGAGAGAAAGAAAGATATAATTGCTACAAAAAAAAAAATCGGTTGCACTTTATTTTTCTTACGTAAGAGAGGGTAGAGTCAGAGAATAAAAATTGCGGGCGCGATAAAGGAGTCGAGAATCTTTCCTTTTATTCTCCGGCTTCGTGTTTCTTATTTCTGGTCTCTTTGTACTCCGATCTCTCTCTCTCTCTCTCTCTTTTTTTGTTTCTTCGTTCTCTCGCGTAAGTTACCGCTTGGCGTTTTTAAAGATCGGCGACCGAGTGTTTCGAAAGGATAATTTAGAGAGGCCGGCTGTGAATCGTAAAAAGATTACGGATGCGCGAGGCGGATTCGCGGGTCACGCAAATCAATCTCGCGAATGGTTGATGGACTGCTTGCTTCTTTTATTTTTTCTCTTTCTTTTTTTTTTTTTTTTTCTTTTATTGTTTTAATTTTTTTACTTCTAGAAATTTTGAACTTTTCTTTCGTTACGTTTGATGACGTTGTTTGTGACGTGGCTTCGTCGAGCGATTTTCGCGCAAAAAAAGTAATTTATTATGAATTTAGTTGAAGTGAGCGTAATGCTTTAGTGCCTTTTTGTTTTGATATTTACTATTCGATAAAATAAACTGTCCATTTATAAATTATGCATTGACATTTGAAAACTTAAATTAGAAAGAATAAAAAAATTAAAAAATTAATATTTTTTAAAAAGAATAATCTCTAGAATGTATCAGATTAACAGATTGATAAATAAAATTGTAGTAGTGCCATAATCAAGTTTATAAACGATATATTTAAAAATTTTCTTTGACCCGTTTGACACTTTAATACGTAACGAAAATTTTTAACGCAAGCATTATCAACAATAATCGTAAATAAATAAATACAAACCCATCTACCTATGCAAAAGAAAAAAGCACATACCATATGGTATATAGAACATATGCTATAGTATATAGAACATATATTTCTTTTAGAGAAAAGAACGTATATCAATTACACAGATTACCAGGCTCTATAAACTAACCAATAAAACAAATGAAAACGATATATAAGCATTGATAACCAATCGAGCTCACTAACTCAGTTTGCAATCTCTTCTTAACGAGCCCTAATTACCAACTTTAAACTTAAATCTTGGCGCGTCATTTCATTCAGTCTAACGTAAAAGTAGATAAAAGAGAGAGAGAGAGAGAGAGAGACAGAGACAGAGACAGAGACAGATCTTGTTAAAACCCATTTCTCGACGACAACTAATTAATTTGATTGATTCTCCAGCATCGCGACGCCTTAATTAATTCGAGATCGATTAAAGGCCTTCTTAAGCTCTTTCTTTCAATTTATTCCTATTTAAATTAATAATCCAGCTGTGCGTACGGTTACATCCGGAAGCAAACCAACCGATGTACGATTTGCCAATTATAATGGACATGTGTAAAAAAAAAAAAAATAAAAAATAAAAAATAAATAAATAAAAGAAACGGAACACGAGAGCCAAGTAAACCGAACGCTCAAATAAATTTAAGTGGATTTTCTCTACAAAGAATAATTCCACTGTCGTTAACATTATCTGATCAGGTGGTGGCTTCGTTTCCGGCCCCGACGCTCTCTCGAAATAATCGCGGATGTGAGAGAATTGTTGGGATAAAGCCGATTATTTCAACCACTCGGTGTTCGTACATATACGTGTTACGGGTTCGATTAAACCTTTCCGATCCGAAGGAAATGCGTTTTGATTTTCTTTAATCTCGCTCGCTTTTATATTTCTTTGTTGCGCGCCGTTCGTTTAAAACGTGTAAGGAACTGTTTCGGTTTACGATACGTTATTTATTGCGTTTAAGATAAACCAACGCTTCGATAGATATTATTTATGTTTGATTTAACGCTATCGAGTAATAATTATTAGGTGAGGAAAGATTGCGGTATATATGTACATCGAAGCAATGTCTTTGCCGGGGATAAAAATTTTATGGGGTAGCGTTGAGAGGTGTAAGAAAATGTAGGCCAATTTGATCGATAACGATTTACAAATTCTTAATGCGTCTACTTACGATAACGCACGGAACTATTCTTTTCGAATACACATTCGATGTACGATTATTGTTAACTTCAGGAGAAAAGCTTTTTACAATATATGTACACGTACGAGTATATAAAGTTTAGTATTAGAAATCGTTGTTTTCATGTTTTATTGGTTCCGTTATATGTCTGATGAGTTGCCCTTTAACTTTTCAAACATGAAATCGTACTTTCACTTTAATTTGTTTTGGGAATATGAAGTTTTCTTTTAAATTCTAAATCTTAGTTATTCGCAAATTTTATTTAAACTTTTAAAATTTTATCGAAATTCAAGTACATACGTTATTAATAATAACGTTATTTACGATAAATGTCGACATTACACCATAATTATCAAATAATAGAACTAAGAAAAAAAAAAACGCCGGATTCACTGACTCTAAAACGCGTGAATTTTAACAAGCGAAATTCGCTTCACTTTAACGAAGTTTCCTTGCGCGGAGATATAAACGAGTCGAACATTACGAGAAACCCAATACTCGGTCAGATAAATGAGGGAAAAGAGAGAGAGAGAGACATACAGAGAGAGACATACAGAGAGAGAGAGAAGAAACATCGATGCAATCCACCGCGTCTTGCGTGGTGGTAGTAAACGCGATAAATCAAAAAGCGCCAGCGAAATATATTTCCTTATTACGCACGCTTACTTGCGCTTATATGCGCCCGTCAGCTTCGCGTATGTATGTGTATATATATATATATATACACGATCTTATAAAATGCCGCTGAGCAAAACTAACCTTCCCTCATGCTTATGCTTAGGACAAGCGTCACCGTAGAGAGTCGTTAGGTCCGATAACGACGGGGGGGTCAACTGTCTAATTTCATCTTTCTCTCTCTCTCTCTCTCTATCTTTTTCGCTGTCTTTTTAACGTGGCGCGGCGCTATGTTGAGAGAGAGTATAAATCGGTTAGCGCGTCGATCGCGAGTCATCGGTAAGAAACTCTTTAATTTGCGTTGTCCTCGATTTTCCAATGTGCAGAATAGCTTATACATCTTTACGACGTTAAAGAAAATCGGAGAGAATAAGAGAAAGAGAGATGGAGAAAAAAGAAACGAAAGAAGGGCCTTTCACGCACAGTTAAATCTTTCTCTTCGATGCTTTCTTTTTTTCCATCTCTCTCTTTCTCTCTCTCTCTCTCTCGCTCTTTCTCTTTCTTTATCTTTCTTTATCTTTCTTTATCTAACACCTTTCATTTCTTCGCTAGAAGTTACGAGGTGGCGTCTATGTATATACACATATATGTACACAATTAAACTTAGACGCGAAAGGAATTTTCTTGAATTATGGCTTGACGTCTTACTGCACATCGCCGCGCGATATAAATGATCGCGGCCAAGAAATGATCGATGGAATTGTGGCTTCTTCACACGGTGAGCTTCGATTTAATTCGGCTCGTTTAAAGAAATGAGAAAAAAAGATTTTTTGCTATCCGGGAATAAGTTTATCGTAATTCGATATACTTCTTATTATCGAAATTTCAGTGGATTGCGTGACGTCTTCAATTTTATAGCGTGGGATCGATTATTAATAGTTTTGTAAACAATTTTTAAGGTTAAAATGTATTACAATTATTGAGTTGTTTCACAATAATAATCTTCATTTTTTATTTTCTTTAATATTTCATCGAATATTATTAAATTAATTTATTTATACAAACGCTATTTTATTAATATTTTTGAAATTTTTTTTTTCTTAAAAGAATTTTGATTCTCTAAAACCTCATTTTTTCAAACGAATGATATAATTACTTAACAGGTTATTATTCGAGATTATATTACTTTATATGACGGTAAATATATATATATATATATATATATATATATATATATATATATATATATGTATATATAACCGGCATGAGATAATTTCTAATGAATATGTAAGGATTATCCCACGCACTTTAACTGACTTTTTCTCACAATGTAAAATAAAAATAATATATAATTTGCAGTCGAGTGCAAATTCACGGAAGACATACCGCGCATTTCCTTCGTCCTTACGCTTTGATTAACCTTAATCCATAATTTTTTTTCATAACGAAATCGTAATAAAAGGTACGACAAAAACGTTTATTGTTAATTCGCTTCGCGACTCGTTGCATTAGATTCGAGCCGTAATGAAGCTGTAACTTTTTCTACGCGAGCATCTCAAGAATTCATTCTTCCGCATTAACAGACCATAAAACTAAAATTCCAAGTCGGTCAGTCAGTAAGTCACTGTAGGGTAAAGGACCTTTGACCGAGTCTCCCCTCTCCTCTTTCTCTCTCTCTCTCTCTCTCTCTCTCTTTCTTTCTTAATTGTGGTACTTTTTTAATCGTGGCGTGTATTACATAAAACTCATTGAGATAGAGCAGAAGAGAGAGAGAGAGCAGAAGAGAGAGAGAGAGAGCAGAAGAGAGAGAGAGAGCAGAAGAGAGAGAGAGGGAGAGAGAGAGAGAGAGAGAGAGAGAGAGAGAGAGAGAGAGAGAGAGAGAATGTCGGCAACGTATGAGTTAATAAAAAAAGTCCACACGGCGTTAATTCTGACGGACGACGTAAGACTTTGAAGAGGTGCTATTAAAGCGGCGCCTTTGCTCGAAATTTATATATTCAAGTATAACTTCGTATATATCTCTCTCGTCACGAGTCAAATTACGATACAACCAATTTCCGAATTGTTTTTTTTAGTAGTCGATTCGAGAATAGAAGACGTGAACTTCGAAAGTTGAACGATAGAATGTAAGGCGGGAATAGCTAATTATGTACTTTGAGAGTTTGTCCGATCGGTATCAACTCGTCGCGTTGCGAATTAAAGACAATTAGCCTCGTGTGCGCGGGCGCGCGTGTGTGTGTGCGCGGATTGTTGCGATTTAAGGAGGTTAATTGTTCTCTCTCTCTCTCTCTCTCTCTTTCTCTTTACCTCTTTTCCTTTTTCAACATTGCTATCCGGAGACTAACTTTTTTTTCGTCTCCCTTTCAATTTGCAAAGTAAACACAATTGCATGCGCTGACATATAATTGTCTCGTTATGTAATTTGACTCGAGGGCTCGAAAGTTCTAGAATAGCTTTTAGTTGATCTCGACGGAGAACTATGGGTTTTTTTTTCTTTTTCATTAAGATGGATGAATTGTTTGTTGTAAAATTGAGTGGCTTTGTTTTGATTGCATTAAGACAAATGATACACTTGACTGAATAAAGATTAATCGAGACGTGCTTGTATAACGCATAAAAAGTGTGTTGAAATAAAAAAAAAAAAAAAATGTAAAAGACATATATAATTACAGAAAATAATTAATTTGCACGCATTTTGAAAACTGTTCATTTATGAAAATGACAGCATAATCGTTTTATAATAATAAAAATAAAAAAAATATTCCTTCCTACTAGGATGTAAATCTAATGAAGTCACTACAATCTTAATTTTTCTTCGACAAACGATTATGTAGTAATATCATTCAGCTTTTGATGGGGGCATTGAACCAATGGCATAAATGTCTCTTGGTTAAAATTAGTTTTATACGGTAACTTTGAAATTATTAAGTTCGATGCTTAAACCGTACACGAAGCAAATAATGATTGATTAAATCATTATAAAGAAAAAACAAAAACATCCTGCGCTCGATTTAATAATTTAATTTTCTTAGTTATTAAGTTCTTTCGGTTAATAAAATGCAAAACTTATAAATATTACCACCACGATCCTGAAGATTCGCTTCTATATCTTTAACTTTTTTTTTTTTGTTTTTTATTTATGCAAAAAAAAAAAAAACATGCGTTATTAATTATTTTAATAGCTTGTACTTTTGTAGAATTATGATAATGAAAACTTTACTGGAAATTGAACAAGAAAAAATTATTGCCTGCTGCTACTTCAACCGCAAAATTACAAATAATTGAACAGGTCTTTTTCAAAACATGTTTTATCTAACGTGAGCTAGTTTTTAAGGAGTCTTTTAGTTTACAATTTTTCAAAAGATCAATTTTTTTTCTTTTTACTGATTTTTTAATACGATTCAAAAGGTTTTAATGTATGGCACAGGCATCGCAGATTAGAGGTATATAATTTTTTCTTTAAAAAATCCATAAAAAAAACTTTAAACGTGATTTTTTCGAAACGACATTTTTTAAGCTGGCGGACACGATTTACAAAAAAAATTGTTTTATCGATCACTCTGATTTTTTAACATGTCCTTATATAAGGCTATCGCATGAACTAGAATCGTTTTGATCGGTGGCAACTTTTCCTATTTTTAACTGATTTTCTAACCTCAAAAATCGTGTTTTAAAAACGAAGATCAAACACTTGTCAAGTTACATTCGTCGCACGAAATTCCATACTCGAAGGAAAAATCATAAAGTTCCATCGTTCCCCCCCCCCCCCCCCCCCCACCTTAGCTTCGTAAAATTTGCGCAAGTTTATTTTCGTCGTACACACGCGTACGATGGAATATATTTTCAACGCATCGGAGTTGTTTCACTCGGCGGCAACAACGGCAAAACGGCATTCGGTGTCCAATTGCACTCGGGAACTCGGAGTTCGTTATATCGCGTGTGTCTGTATGTCTGATCCCCTCGCATCTTCTCGCTTTATGCGTGTACGAAAGAATGAGCAAAAACGATGAAGAAAGAAAGAGAGAGAGAGACCGGTTTTTCAAGCGCAGCTTCACTTTTCTCAACTCGCACTTGTAACTTCTTTTAAGAAAAGAGGAACGCCGGAAAGACGAGAAAATTTAACGCTGAGCTTTTTCTCTTATCTGTATACCGACGCGACTTTTCGTTATTTTTTTTTTATCTCTCTCTATTTCTCTTTCTCTTTTTCATACTCGAGCGCACCTTTAGTTGTGAGCGGCTGTGCATATGCAAAGAGAGCCGACGAGGTTATTTACGCCGGTTGTAAAAGGTATCTGGAATTTAGCGATCGCCGTGCTTTTATTGTGGCGCGAAGTAGTTGCGCGCGCTCGCGCTCGTTCGAGCTCCCAAGCGTTTATCGATTTGATTCGATAAGAGCTTATATATGGGTTGTAAAGAGAATTTTTTTTCACTTTTTTTTTTTTTTTTTTTTTTTTTTAAGTAAAGAGAAGGGAGGGAGGCTTTCTTTTCCCCGATGCCGATGAAAAATTATACGCGGAGAGAGAGAGAGAGAGAGAGAGAGAGAGAGAGAGAGAGAGAGAGAAAGAAACGTCGGTATATGGGACGCGGAATACTTTCGTTCGGTAACGTATATACCGCTGCTGTTGCTGCTGCTGGTCTAGATTATTCGACATACATATGATTTTTGCGAATGCGCGTTCGTAATGGATAAACAGTTATTGTAATGGCCCTCGATGAATGTTTTATGAGAGGTCTCGAGAGCAACGATTGTTAATGTGGGTTTTTCTTTTATTTTCTGTTTCAGGTGAGTAATCATTATGTGCCGAAATACTTTTCCCGATAATTAGCCGATGTATAGGTATTTCAACTGGTAAATAAAAGATGCGGAGATTTAGTAAGTCATCGTTGCTATTTATTTTAAAATTTTTATATGTTGAAATAATGCATGTAATTTTTTTATTTTCGTCGATGAAGTTTTATACATCGAGAACGTTATCGTTTTAATATTATAATCTATTTCAAGATTAATTTTTTAATAAAATAAAAAATAAAAGATAAACAGAATGTAAAACAGAAGCAAACGATTATAAAGTCTAAAATTAATGAAAAAAAAAAGAAAAAAAAAAATGATAATAATAAATCAAATAACTCGACAGTTAAAAATTGCGTGACGCGTGCCCCGAGCAACAGAAAAACGACCGGAACTCGCATAATTACGAGTTAACGCATTATTATTTTTTTTTTTTTTTTTTTTTTTTTTTATTATTATCTACAGCGCTTGCCTATGGCTACTCGTGTTACATTAAAATTGTAAAAAAGAAAAACAAACGTATCAACAATCTCCTTATTTTACAACTTCGACCTTGGCTACCTATCAGAGCGTACGTATTTTTATACCGAACGGTAGATTTTCCTTTACTTTTTTTTTTTTTTATTCTCCTCAGAGTTATTGATATTTTTTTGAAATTTTAAACAAGATTATTAGATCATTTATAGATCACTCATAGTGTTTTTAATTTTCTTAATTTGCGCTATTTAATAGGTAAAATTAATCTCCGAATAGGAAAGCAAGTTTCTTCGGTATTAAAAAATATTCGGTAATTAAAATGAAAATTTAATTTTCTCTCGATTAAAGTTATTAACCTCTCGAACCAATGATTATTTATATTTGACATGAAGAGAAATTTCGATCGCAAAAAGATAAAGCCGTGAAATTTTAAAGAATATATATATGTACATATACATATATATATATATATTTTTTTTAACGAAAAAATAATTTACGATGTAATCAAAGATTAAAGATTTATTCAAAAATAAAATTTTAATTGAAAAAATGGACATTTTGATTTAATATAATAATATTAACGCGATAAAACAAAAGCCGAGCGTTGTGAGTTTTAATTATTATACAGGAAGTATGAAAATTAATGATACTGTATAAACATGGAAATTCATGAAGCTCATCTTCTCTTGTTATAAATTTTAAGATTCTTATTTTAAATAGCAGAAACGTAAATGGCTAATAACCGTAATCACGCTGTGCTAGAGAGCCAGAGAGTGACTTAACTCCTATAATAAATGTAATCTTTTAAATTACTAATCACTTAAAAATTAAAGATTTCAAGATAATACGTAGAATTTATCAACTCTTGTAAAATATATCGCGGTGAAATTGAATACGGTTTCGTCTCGAAAGCAGATATAACGAGTACAACAACGTATGTACAATTTTAGCTCGAAATAAAAAAATTTTCAAGTGCTTATTGAGAAATATTATTCAAAATGTTTATATTTATATACATATATAAATGTAGATATTTTTTTATTGCAACGAAATGTTTAAGCAGCATCTGTAACGCATTAAAATTTATCAATAATAAAACGTTTTCTTCGAGAATCGTAAATGTACGAGTTACAAGCGAATCAAGATAATATAAGCCGAGAAAAATGAAACGAGAGAAATTTACAATCGTGCAGTCATTAGGAGAAACAGAGAAAGAAAGAGAAGAGGGGTGGGGGAGGGACCGAGTAAGAGAAAGAAAAGATGCGCCTCTCGATACACGAGCGTAAGATGCCACAAAGTGAAACTCGCGGCATTGTAATAATCGTCCTGAAACAGGTGACATTAAATTACACTACGAGCTGCACGAACAAATAAACGGCAATTTTATCGAGTTCGTTATTATTCTTACATATCGAAGTTAAGGCTTAAGTATCGCGAGATCGATGTGATTTTTTAATACCGATTTCATACCGATTTCCTCCGGTGATTTTTATATACGACGAATCGAATCGGCATTACACATTCGTACCGCGCGCGGTTATATTTCCCTTTTAAAAAGAATTTACAAAGGTAGTCTCACGCGCTAACGGCGAAAAAAAAAAAAAGTTGCAACGTCGAGTACACTCGGTGAAAATTCACTTTGGTATCGAATGTTTAATTTACGAGAGGTACGTACGTACGCTTAGTTTAACACGCGGTGGAAAATAATTCTCGAGAGTTTAGTTCAACTCGTTTATTTAACGGATTTATAGATTGAAATTAAAATTTATCGTCGTTAAATACGGTAGCTGCTTGTTTTATAATAAATTTCTTTTATTTACTGATTTTTTTTTATTTTTTGTTCGTTTGCATATTTTTAAAACGCAACTTTCTATAAATAATTCTATAAATAATCACCGATGTAATTCAATTAAACGAAAATTAACGCGTTTTTTATATATATATTATAGTTTTATATATGTATGTATGTATATATGTACACCAAGTATATATATATATATATACATATATATATGTATATTATAGTTTTCTATAAATATATACCAACATAATGTTGATTGTTTCAATTAGATGATATCAAATTTACATCCAAATTGCCGATTTCTCTCGAAACGAATAAATCGAAACAACTCAATCTTGCAATATTAAAACTATTTACTCTCGACGATGGACAGTAATTACACTCGAGTCAATCAACACTTGCACCTTATTACGTATCTTTATTATACGTGAAATAATCGCACGGAGAAAAAAAAAAGTATAAAAGTCGAAGAGAGAAAAAGAGAAAAAAAGGAAAACGTGCTCGTTCATTCGTTTACGAAACGCGCGACGTACGAAAGCGTGAAATCGTTTATCGCGCGTTTCTCGATAAGAAAAACAAAATATACATACATATCGCTTTGACTCCTTTTTCCTCAAACAGATTTCCAACGCAGATGTATACGAAAATTACAACGGCATAACTGCATTACAACGTATCATATTACTCAAAGCTCGTACGTGTATATACCATTGGAAACTACAAGTCCGCGCGGGAAAATTCGCAATTCGCGTGTGAGAAAAGCGAGCATTAGCGCGGCATAATAGTCTCGAGTGAATCTCTCTTTCTCTGTCTCTCTCTATTTCTGCGAGCGCATAAATCGAGATTGATTCTAATTCACTTTCGTAATGAAAGGTTTCACCTGCGGTTCATCGAGCGATGATCGAGGCGCTCGCTCGCCATCGTTCATTTAGCTCGTCCCGCTCAATTATACACGTACTACGCGCGTTTATTTCGTGAAACCGTTCGCGAATTTATAATCGCGAGCTCTCTTTAAATACGTTAATCGTCTTTTCGTTTTGGCTAACAAAAGAAAGATACGCTTTTGGATTATTGCCCCCCGAATGATATTACGTTTTTATCTCTCCGATCTCTGTGCGATTCGGCGGAAAAATTCGCAAGACTCGATGTATGTGTGTGTGTGTGTGTGTGTGTGTGTGTGTGTGTGTCGTGCGGTTGTTTTTCCTTTCTTTTTCTTCTGCATGCGTTTCTCAATCGTCCATTGTAAGCTGGGAGTAATATTTTGTAATTTTACGTTTATTAAGCGCGTGTACGCTTTTTATTTATCGAGGCAACGCATTTATAAAGAATGACAACTTGTACCGTGTAAAAGTTTGTATATGTTTTATTCGAACGCGTATTCGTTTTAATAAACGTACACGAGCAAGCTTAATATCTGAATACGTTGTTGTTGGTAATCGATGTATTCGAATAATGATATTTATTTCTCGGACTGTGCAAAAGTAATCGCTGGATTTCGAGATAAGGATTAAATTATTGAAACCAAAAGGTTATTTTATTTAAATTGTTTAATTATTAATTTTCAATTTGTTGCGGATAATATTGCTTTGATATTCTTTGCGCTTCGATGATTCGATAAATAATTTAACAACAATTTTTTTTGTTTTGTTTTTATCATCCTAGTGAATAATTGAGTCTATTTATGTAACTACATTTTAATGCTTACGTATTTGTATCAAATAACGCAATCTGAATTGTAAACAATGTTTTCCATTTGACTTAAAATTTTTTTCTATTTATCATTTATATTAATGTTATAAATTAAAAGTAATTCAGAGCAGAAGCGAAAATATATCCCATTACATATTTACAAAAGTAGATTAATTTGAGCGAAACGAAAGTTGCCTATATAAGTTTTATGAGGAAAAAAAAAAAAAAAAAAAAAAACGGTGATTGTATCGCGAAAATCTTTATCAAAAATTATAAATCGTAATGATGAAAATTATTTTCTTGTAATGGTTTGAAATAGATAAAACTAGCGCACAAAAATGTACGCAAAATTTTTATAAATTTTTCTCGTTTATTGATTATTATTATTTATTAAATCCATTGCGAAATGATCTATTAAATATACATGAAATTTTGACTCAATTATCGTCGCGAAATTTCAAATTCCCATTGAAACTCACCATATCGTCGTTACAATAACCATGAAAACATAGCGTTGTGTCTCCAATCCACGCACCATACAATCGTTAAACTCTCACGGTCGAAAAATTGTTACTTTTCTCTCGGCTTTATGCATCTAATCGCCGCTCTCTTCCGCCACGAGTCAAGTTTTTATCCTCGATTAAAGTCAAAACGCAACCGATGAAAAGCTTTTACCTTCTTATCTCTTTTGCTCCATAATTCCGTTCTTTCTCCGTTGTCTCGATATGTTGACGTTTTAAACGTAGGATCTCTAACCGATCTCTCTCTCTTTCTCTCTTTCTCTCGGCGCGTACAAACATGCGGATTAAAGCAGTAAATAAACGCGAGAGATGGATATATTACGGACGAACTCTCTTACACACACACACACATACAAAAATACTTAGAAGTCACTGGGAGGATAGGGGGGATAGCGATTCGTTATTCCGATGACGTGACCGTAATTTCGCGAAAGCGCTCGTTATTCGGTGTATTGCCGCCGCCGTTTGTTTAACGACAGGTAGTATATATATATATTTATTTATATGTATGCTGTATATGTGTGTATGTACATGTGATCGGCCAATCAAATTCTATTAGAGCAGAGGCTCGATTTCGTTTCATAAACCTTCGTATACACGTCGTGTTTATGAAGACCCGTGCATAAACTTTGCCGCGGTAATTGACCGTTTTTAACCGCTCTTGTGCGCGCGCGCGCGTGTGGGTTTTGCGAAGATATTTCGAAGCGACACACACACACACACACGCGCGCGCGCGCGTGTGTAGACCTTCGGCTTTCATCGCTCGGTTTTATACGCTCGTATGTAACGCTCTTCTTTGTTATCGGAAAAGTTTAACTTTATATCCGTTCGCTTCTTTTTTTTTTTTTTTTTTTTTAATATTTCTTTTTCTCAGAAAAATTCGAACGCTTTCCGTTACTTCTGCTTTTCTCTCTCTTTCTCTAAACGTCGAAGAATCCATCAATATTCGCGAGAGAAATTATTACGGCAAAGCGCGCGAGTGTCGCGAGTACACGATACACTTTTTCAAACGCTTTTCGAAATTTATACGCTTGACTTTGAAATTCAAATATCCGCTCGTAATGGCGCTTCGATATTTATTGAGATTTAATACCACGCGGTGATAGCTTTGGTTCGTTGATTAGTTTTCATCCGAATTAGCGTCGAGAGTAACGTATTTTGCTTGTATCTAAACCTTCATAGAAATTGTATAATTTTATTGCTGGATAAATTGCTCGCGTGCTTTTGTAAACGAGAAAATTATGGAGAAAGAAATTGTTATATTATTTCGTATCTGTTTTCATGGATAAGTTTAACGTACTATGAGAATTTAAAAACGTATCGCGTCACATAAACTTGATGAAAATAAAAGTTGTTGGAAAATTTTCAAATAAAATTGATTTATATTAAAATTTAATTGAATTCAAGTATATATTAACGCGAGTAATAAATAATATGCTCGCGCTTTATATTTATAGCACCTCATTAACGAAAAATAAACGTAAAATGAGCTCGATATATATATATATATATATATATATATATATATATATATACAACTAATGATTAAATAAATTAGGTGAGAATTTAAATATACGATATGTTCGTGTTATAAAGTAATTAAATATTACAACGTATTAAAATTGGATCGTTTGATCTTAAACAGACCATGGAACTTTGATAATGACGTGCATTGATTCCGTTATAAAGAGTTAAATGCAATGGTGTTAAAGCGTAAAATATAACTATGTATGCCCTACCAATTATGGCACTTCGTTATTAGTTATAACTCGTAATGTATGTCTGTATGTATCGACGTATCGTTGATTTACTGATAAAAAAACTTTTTATTCCGATTGATAATTTAATGCTCCTCTTCTCTCGATATACACACGTGTGTGTGTATATATATATATATATATATATATATATATATATATATATATATATCAAACGTTATTAATTAAAATTCTTTATTTTTTGTATTATTTTTATTTTTCTTATTCACTATTCTAATATATTATAAATTCAACGCGATAAAATAATTGTACCGCTTAGAAGGAAGATTCTTTTAAAATTTATTTTCATTATTTTGTATCGAACGTAGATGTATTAATTATACCGAATGAATACTAAAAATTATCTTGATAAAATCGTAACGGTAAAATAACTCGCACGCAATGAATAAACTATAATGATGAAACTACAATGACTATAATTATTGTTGTTTATTAATTTGATAAAAGTTTTTAATGATTATAGTGATTATTAAATACATATTTTTTTTCTATATACATTTTTTCTATATATATATATATATATATATATATATATATATATATTTTTTTTTTTTTTTTTTACAATAATAATTAAAAATATTTCTAAATGTTTTGTTATATTGATTCTTTACAAAATTTAATTATTTTTAATTTAAAATCTTTTAATTTTTTTTTTTTTTTTATTTCAATGTTAACAATACCGCAGTAAATTTGCTTATGCTGTAAAAATAAAAATCCTTGAAATTTGGTGAACTTGGAGTATTTGAAAGTTAATACCCAAAAAAAAGTTAATGGAGCTAATTTAAGAAAGATAAATTTAGATCGAGAAAGAAACTTTTATTTTAATTTCTTTCTGAAATTAATTATGTTTCAATTGACAATTTTTTATGATTGTTTATTGCAACAATTAAAAAATGTACATTAATCCAATGCTTTATGAAATTTTTCAATGATTAAAAAAAACAAAAAACATCGAATTGCATTAGTAAAAACATTGAAAAATCAAATTTAAGTTCGATTAAAATACTACGCTTAAGTATACTCTGGCAATGAAATTCATAACTAGGCACACAAAAAACACAATCGATACGTACTTATAAACTACTAAATATCGGTGCGTACTTTCTTTCCTTTTTTTTTCTTTTGCAAACTTGTGCACGTCGAAAGCGTTTCTTTAAAAAACAAAAAACAAAACAAAAAAAAAAAAAAAAAAAAAAAAAAAACAAATAAAAAGAGGTCGACTTTGAAACTTCGTAACGTATCGTTTAACTTATATTTCGCGATCCGTATAAAATAGACCTAATTTTGTGAATAATTATTATTTTATTAAAATAACTTTGAAAAAATTTGAAAGTTATAGCGTAACGTAACTTCGAAGAAAGAGAGAGAAAGAGGATAAAAAAGATTGGTAATCAAGCCGAAGTATATCGGTATCTTAATCAAAAGCCGCTTCGAAAGCTCGCATCAATTAAAATCGAAGAAAATATTCCGTGACCTCTTAAAGCTTTCCTCCTAAAGTTTCAAGCCGCGTCGTCCCTCTCTCGCGTTAAAAAAAAAAAAAAAATAATAATAATAAAAACGTCGCTATCTATCCTTACTCATCGGTGCGCGCGCGCGTCTCTCTCACCTGCGCGATAATAGCGCCGATTAATAGTCTCTTAACGCTTAGTTGCCAACGAAACGCGTAAATAATACGGATAATCACACGCGAGCGAAGAAGAAGAAGAAGAAAAAGAAGAAGGACGAGTAGGAGGAGGAGAAGGAGGTGAAGAAGGAGGAGGAAGAGTTTTCTCCTTTGCTCGGCCAAGAGAGTCTTGAATTTTCTCGCGCGCGTTGTATGTGTATGTGTGCGTCTATCTCTCGGTTGCGCGAGTCTTTATAAAGAGAAAGAAAAAGATCGAGATGAAGATTGTAACGGAGTGATAGACGGGGGGAGCGCACACCGGTATACGTAATTGAAAGTACGAAAGAGAGAGAGACAGAGAGAGAGAGAGAGAGAGAGAGAGAGAGAGAGAGAAAAAGAGAGAAGAGTTTTTCTTTGTGGATGGTAACGGGATCGATCGGTGCGCGCGCGTCGCGCAAGCGTTGCTTAATTTATCACGGGCTGTGGAAGAGAGAGAGAGAGATAGAGAGAGAGAGAGAGAGAGAGAGAGAGACGAGCGTTTTAATGGCTCGGTGCGGGCTTTAACGAAACTTCTTTGCTGGTTTTGCTTTTTTTCTCTCCTTTCGCCTTTCTTTCGATTTTACGATTTTTCCCTTTTTTTTTCGTTTCTTGTTTTTTTTTTTTTTTTTTTACTTTTCGAGTTTCTAATCGGTTGTGCCCGATGTGTAAAAAAGCTTTATTTATTTATGTGTACCGAGAATGTAATTTAATAGTTTTTAACAGTTTGCATCGGTGATAAAACTTATCGTGCTTTCTTCGTATGTAATGAGTTTTGAAAGGCTTTCGAATTACTCGTTTGAAATATAAGTTGTTGATCTTTCGATCTGATTAAACGCTTTTGATATAGTTAACCTATTTGACGTTTACAATGTTAATAAATTCACTTGCATTAATAAAAATTGTTTGCATTACATTTGATTAAAAGCAAGCCATGAAAAATGATATTATAATTAAACTCGATAAAAAAATTAATATCTATTGGAAAATTCCTAGTCGCTGGGTGAGTGAACTGTAAACGTTTTAAAAGTGCGCTTCGAATTCGTTTATATTTTTATCGAACTTATCGTTCTTTTTATATTTTCTCTGCAAATAATTTCGCACAGTTTATTCATGTTTTCCGAAATGTTTTCGACACTTCGATTCTGTCTTTGCATGTCTACGTCAAATATCCCGACTATCGCTCTCTCTCTCTTTTCTTTGCTCGCTCTTTCAATTTTTCTCTTTCATACGAATTTATTCGCATTTTACCCTTTTTTACATTTCGCTTCCTTATTCTGCATATTTTTTATGCTTTTTTTGTCGCTCGTATTTTCGGATTTTTCGAGTACATAACGGAGATAAAAGAAAATTTATACTCGGAAAAATGAATTTTATTTTCTTTCTTTCTTTTTTATAAAAGTTATGAAATTCAATTTCGAAGTGAAATTTCAATTTAATTTTTTTTTTTTTTTTTTTTTTTTCAGGATTTTATCGAAAACATCCGCGCTTTTCATTAAAAATTTTTTAATAACCAAAACAGAGTCTTATAAAAGCAGCTTATCTATGAAATAAATTTCAATTAAAATTCGTTTAATCGTAACGAAGCTTGCTAGTTAATAAATTTTTCCTATCCTATCTAAGAAAAGTATGTTCTCACTTTCTATGACAGTTCGCGTGATTCTCATTTTGCAAGTAGATAAAGTCCGAGATAGTTGAGACAATGGGAGACTCACTCCCACAAGCCATCGCATACGTACGCATCGAACTTTGTGCCATAAAAATTTTCATCGCGTCAAAAGTCTATCCTCATTACCGAACGTGACTTTAAAAAATACGTGTGGGTACACATCCAATATATATATATATATATATATAATAACCCAATTGATAATCGATAGCCGAATCTCGTAAGCCGATCGACGTATATTGTATACACGTGTGTACATGTGTACAACCTTGAAAACGTCAAGATTGGCTTTTGAGTTCACTTTCTTTCCCACATATAATTACTTTTACATCTTTTTCTTTCAACGTCACAGCACACGCGCGTCTTAATTATCCCGACGTACACACACATACACACACACACCTAACCACCCACCCACCCATACACAAGCACGCGCACGTCGCTTAAACTTTTATCAATGAATCGATCAGCGTACCTCCTCTTTCTCTTTTTCTCGTTTTATTTCCTTTATTCGTGAGCTCCTTGTGTTGTATGTATGTGTGTGTGTGTGGGGGGGGGGGAGGGGTTATCTTGGAAAAATCGTTAGCGCAGTCGCGCGCTTACACGCGATGATTCGCATGCCGTTGGATTTTCGTTTTTGTTTTGAACCGACCGAATAGCTTTGCCGTGCGAGTAACGAATTTCGACGAACGACTTTGATGGGGGCAAACGAGAAACGTTTGGTACAACTTTTTAGGTAATTATCGATAGTTTCATTGCGTTTGTAAAAGAATCGAAAATCTTTTGAAGAGATTCGAATTGAAATGTTTAGTTTTGTATATATTTACATTTAAGGAATTCGTAATGAGAATTTGAAATGATATTATAATTGTATACCGGATTCTTACATCGAACGTGTATTATTATGAGTACCAAAGAAAATGAGTTGTTTATTATTTCTTTGGATTGAATGAAATACGCGTACATTAACACATCGCGAGATATTACTCGCTTTAATACACCTCCGATTGTATTTATGCTCGTTTAATAGGAATAAGAAAATTTATGAGAATCTTATTCAACATGTATACGAGATTGTAATGATTACGTATTGATTGGAAAATAAATTGAGATGCAAGGGTTGAATGGATATTTTTGTAAAAATTTTAATATTATTGTCGGAAATTTTTGTACTGCACATTAATTAAAAAGCCAAACGCTTATATATCAAATTACATCGTTCGTCGGTAAGAGTAATAAACTATTTCTTTGAAACATTAGGGAAGAGAGAGAGAGGGGGAGAATAGAAAACGATAAGTAAAAAAAAAAAAAAAAAATAGCGAAAATGGCGGTGTTGTTTTACTCGGTATTTTCGTATTAAGAAGATTTACATTCAATCTCCATTCGATACGTAAAACCTATATTTACAACGTTATAAAACCTTATTTCATCCTTTGTAATTTTCAGAAATCATTCATCCGCGATTTTAATGCTACGTCAAATATTCTACTAGGTATACTAAATTTTGCCGTATTATTAATATCTTGGAAAACAATGTTTTTTTCTCGTATTTATCGGACTATTATATCTTTCACTTTACGTAAATCGTAAATATAAAATGCTAGGACAAAAGAAATTTAATACGATGATTGTGAATATGATATATCGACCTGTAATACAAAATGATTAAAATATATTATAACGTTGTAGATTGTTTGAATAATTATCGATAATTATTTGTTGATGGTAATTTGACAAAAATTTAACCGCGTTTAAATATTTTATTACATTATTTTATACGCGGTAAATAATTTTTATCATCAAATGGTCAATAAATCAATTAAAAAAAAAAAAGAGAGATTTTTAGATAGAACGTAATTAAAATAAATCTGATGTTTTCTTTACTTAAAAAGTACATTAAGATCATATTATCTCACGTCAATCCAATTTCGATTCTTTCAAGCATCCTTTACGTAATTTTGCTTGCAGTTGGCCATTTTGTTATTTCGTACACGCATTTACCATTTTTCCATCGAACGAAAAGAAAGAAAAAGAAAAAAACAAAAAAACAAAACAAGATACGATTCTTTTCAATTCGCCTCAGCTCACGGAATCGCTGCCTCGGAGATTAGCTCGCAAAGAATTAACATAATCCCACATATGCACACACCTGACGCGAGCGAGCCTCGCACAATGCAGCCATAAAATAACGGGGGAGTTTCGTACGATCGAGAAACGAGGATCGATAAACTCCTCTAAACACCGGCCGAAGAAGACCAAAGTCGGTCTTTCGTTAAACTTTCACTCCGCGAAGGGGAATCCTTATCCTCGTCCTTTCTCGTCCTTTTCCTCGTCGATTTTCTTCTCTACGCGCCGGTGTATTTCCAAACGAGTACACTTGATGGTTGGATGTAGGGAAAACTCACTTTTTTTCTTTTGTTTTTTTATTACCATCCAAAGTTGATTTAGTATCGAAAGTTTATAGAAAAGGAAAGGGAGAGAGTGAGGTAAGGTAAGGATAAAGCGATGGAAATGGAGAATAAATTTCGGGCTTCAATCGATCATACATCGAATGAAAGTTTTACCATAAACTCGCGCTCGGATGATGTCGAGAAATTATAGTCGTACATTTTTTTATTTTTAATTGCTTTTCACGTCGAAAGTTCTATCGTTTATTTCTCTTATTATTTCGTTTGTGTAGAAAGAATAATGATTCGAAGTATTTGAATAAAGAGCGATCAAAACCGAGACGATTTTTTTATAACGAATTAACATACCGGTACATATTCATTTCGATACATTGTTTATTATTATTATTATCATTAGTTTTTTTTTTTTGTGATTCACATAACGTTCGCATATAAGTAAACAAAGCTTTGAACTCGTAATTTTATGTTTGATACAATGTGTACGCGATGAGCATGATTATCATAATTCGAAATTTTAAAGCGTGAATGTATAATGAATTTTATATTAATACGATATATATATATATATACATGGGTGTGTGTGTGTATAAAAAATCGTGATATAACTTAAACTCAATGTAATCGATGGAATATGCATGATACTTTTAGCGGTATCGTTTCTATAAAAGAAAGAGAATGAAAAATTACGTTTATCGCTCGATCGAAATTATTCGATTAATAAGTTTGTTCAAACGATAATTTAACAATAACATTCTTTGAATATTTATAACGCCTTAAAGTTTAAAACGTGTATATACGTTCCATTAAACGACGCATTAAACCATCTCTTACTTTCAATGCACACAAAACCGCACCGTAAACGTAAAACATTCCTTTAGCAACATCTGTCCAGACATTTAAATACTCGACTTTAAAAACCCAGGATTTATAAACACACAGAGCGCGAGAGTTTCCCCCGTTTATACCAAACCTTCACCTAAGCGTAAAACAAAATCACCGCACGTCTTTGAAACGAATGAAAAAAGAAAAATAGAATGGAAATAACGTTACAGCGCGCACACATATTCACCGAAATTAGATCGCGCAACTATCTCGCTTAAACGTTACACCGCGAATGTGTGTATATCCACGGGCGCGTGTGTAAACATACAACAGAAGACTCGTAGAGTAGAGTACCAAGCGGGATGCGGCGATTAGCAAACAATGCCGTCGAATGATACGTTAATGGCCGAGCTTGACCAACGGCTGAAAGGGAATATATATATATAGAGAGAGAGAGAGAGAGAGAGAGAGAGAGAGAGAGAGAGACTGTATTATCTCCGCCTCTTATTCTTCTTTCTTATTTGACTTATATACTTGCTGTTCCTAATTAGGCCTCGTAACGCATCGGAAGTTTACTCTCTAGCTCGGCTTCTCGACTTTTGTCCCGATGGAACGAGATTTCCGTGTGAAATGCGCTGTGGATTAATCGAGTCTTGTGCTTTGGTGATAAGGGGAAAATTGTGCCGAGGATTGTTACGTTTTCTATGGGATGGTTTGACGAAAGGTACTCGAGTGTGTGCTTTTGTTTTTATTTTTAGTTTTAAACTAATAAAGGGATTAGGATTCATTTTCTTCTGTAAATTTATGAATTTCTTCTTAAAGAGCTTTGATAATATAAATGAAAATATTTGATTAAAATATTCTAAAAGAACAACTAATTGATAATGACGTGTTCAACGTTGTGTATGATAAGTATGAGGCAATAATCCTAATCAAAGATAAAAATTTTACTTTTAAATGTAGTAATTGTTGCAATTTACAATCTTTGATGGTAATTATAGATATTTTCTTTGTATTTTTTTTAAACAATTAGTTACGCCAACTTTGAAAAAATACGATGTAAAAAAATTTCACGCTGCACTGTTGAACGAAGTAAAAGAAAAAAGAAAAAAAAATTTAATTGTTAAAATGAAAATAAAAAATTGGTGAAGCTTTAATATAATACATTACTCGGACACCTATTTCGTACGCGCAAAGTCTACGCGATGTTGAATCCCCATACAAGAGTTATAATAAAACGAGTTACATAACGCGAATTATTAAATGCCTATAATTACAAAACAATGCAATATTATAATAACAACAGCTCGCGCGAAAACTTATAACTTTGTAACCGACGAAGCAGATATTAATCGATTGTTAGCCCGAAGGCTAATCATATGGAATTCAAACAACAAAATATCATCGGACTAACCTAAAATTTCTCAAAGTCAATCAAATAAAAAACGCATCGTTTTCCTTGTAGCTAATAATCCGTAATCGAAAATAATTGCAAATCTTTAGAGAGCAAAAAATTTTCTCGTTCAAACGTAAAACAATTTATTGCAAAGATATTTACAAAATCGACATATCCGAGCTTTCAAACGTCTGAGCACGAAGTTACGATTGATGAAAAAAATAAAAAAAAAAAAAAAAAAAAAATTTCGTTCTCGTATCGAAAATAAAAAGAAAAAAAAAAAAACGCGTGTAAGAAATAGATAAGGGAAGGGCGAGTTTCCGCGCGAGAAAAAATTCACCGAGTCGAGCTGAATTGAATGCATCCCGCGAGTGTGCAATTCTCTCTCGCTTATTATCTCTCTCGGCGTATTACTCATTAGATGCGAGAGAGAACCGCCGCGCTTCGTTTCACGCGCTTTCGCTCGCTCGTCGATTTTCTCGTGCGGGAAGCCAGCCGGTGCGTTGAAATTTATAAAATGTTTTTTTTTTTTTTTCTATTATTATTATTATTTTTTCTCCATCTTCCTTCGTTCTCTTCCCTTTTTTTTTTCTTTCTAGGTGTAAGTGCGCGTTCGTTGATGATTTTTTTTCCTCCGTCTCTCTCTATTTCTCGAAGGAATGAGTTCCTTGCACTTTTTTTTCTCGTCGGAGAACACGGTGGTCGTTAGGGAGCGAGGCGCACTTCGCTACTGTGCAGTTGAGTAGATAAATTAACGTTGGCGTCGGCCGATAAAATGCCGGATCGACTAATGTTCAAGGGGTTAATGATGCTTGGTTTTTATGCTTTATATTCATAGTATTAAAAAATATTCCCGATACTTTGATAAACAGCATCTAAAAAAAAAAAAAAAAAAAAAATGAAATCCAAAAATACCTAGACAACGTCTTTCCAAACTTAGCCAATAAAATTAACGAGGTTATCGATTACAAAGCATTACGATGACTAAGCAACAATACTTCTACTCCCCGCATTTCTCGCGCGCATCATCAAATAGTCAAGTTCACCTCGCCCCTTATCTCCGTGGCCCTTCCGCGACGTTTCATCTCGACGTCACGTACGCGCGTTTTCAAGCCGTTCGCGTCGCCGGTCTTCTTTTTTTATAACGATTCGCTTCGAGAAAATCCGCTCGATCGTATGTCGCTGGTAAAGACGAAGGTGTCGATGGTATAGGAAATGAAAAAGCCCAATGGATGTAATCGATCGCGTCACAAAGCGATTTTCGTTGAAGTTTTATGACCTTTTAATTTGAGTGGGTAGAAAAAGAAAGATGAGAATTTTTTTTTTTTTTTTTTTTTTAGAAAATTTTTGTTTGAGTATTGATAAAAATGTAAAAGAGTTGATTAGGTGGTTAGTACGTAGTTAAATATTGTATATTTTTTACAAAATGCATGCTTACTTCATCGTGACTTTTGTCTTAAAAAATTAAAATAAGTAAAAAATCATTATTTGATTATTTCATGAAAAATATCTTAATATTTATTTAAAATATAATCAATGTTATTAATCTGCAGAGTTTTTTTTTAGTTCGTTGCATTTTACATAAGTTTTTATTGAAATAATTTTTTTCTTTTTTATTTTAATTCAAGTAACGAAAATAACGATAAAATCGAATTGTTTTAACAAATTTGACTTATGCTTATATTTAAATTTCTACAATTTAACAAATTAACGAGTAAATTATAAAATAAAAAAATGCTGATTTCTCAATCGTAAATATTAATTTAAAAGAAGCTTGAAACTAGCTAATCGGAATAATTTAGTTAAACTTGATTAACTTAAGCGATAAATCAAACAACTTATTAATGTCCTTGAGATTTAAATGACTTCGCCGTAATCCGTTTTTATTTGCTCAAACTTGACGTGAAATATCATAATCCGACTTTTTCCATTTGAAAAAAAAAAAAAAAAGAAAAAAAATTTTATCAATATTATTACAATTCACGATACTTTATCGTTTCAACGTAGCGATTTTAACCTAAGATCTAACGATATAATTTTTCATGCGGCGAAATACATTGGAAACGAGTTTTGTCACAGTTTTAGCGCTACGTTTTTCATATAACTTAAATCATAATCAACCTTATAGATAGCAACAAATTTATTTCGGAATTTATTCCTAAAATTAATTCGTCGTATCTTTCTTTATTTTCAATTCCTTTATATATCATGAATTCTAATAAATTATCTTATTTATAAAACAGTCGTTCATTATATTTACCGTAACTGTAATCATTATAAATCAAAATCATAAAATATTTTGACAATAACATAAAAAAAAGGGGAAAAAAAAGACAAGATAGAGCAAATATTAGATCGCGTATTCGTTAATCTGAAAATAACAGCAAACCATCGTAAAACATAGCTCCTTAGGGAAAACATTTTGCGAAATTTATGAAAAGTTCTTCCCCCCCCCCTCTCTCTCCATCATCAGAAATTTGACTCCTTGGCGTTTTCAGTTCAATTCATCTCAGTTCCAGTGTATGTATAATGAACGATACGCGGTATTTGCACTTCTCACGGTTTCGTAGGCGCCGCGGCGTAAGTCAGTCAACTAGAGAAAGAAAGAGTGAGAGAGAGAGAGAGAGAGTATAATTTTGTTTGCTTTAAGATCAGCCGCTGTTGCCGAAAGCCAACGAAAGCGCGCAATTGAAAATTCCACGGCCTATCTCGACTCGTTTTCGTCTCGTGGTGCTCGCTTAAAGTATTATATTTTCTCATCGTCTGGTGCATCGTTTATTCTCTAGTTTTTCTTCTCCTTGAATCGTTGATTGATTATTACGACGACTGCGTTTACTTTTTCCAGGCTAATA
Source organism: Chalcis sispes (assembly GCA_949987625.1). Lineage (NCBI taxonomy): Eukaryota > Metazoa > Arthropoda > Insecta > Hymenoptera > Chalcididae > Chalcis > Chalcis sispes. Next base: position 77,283,460 of record OX465094.1, read on the forward strand.
TTCCACGACGTCCATTAATTTTGACCCAAATGTCGCAATCGTCGAAAATTTGCTCAAGTTGTTTTGGACGCACGTTTGTTTGGTTGCAGGTTCTTTCTAACCAAGAATGTGAAAATAAACGTTTGAGATTTTCGTATTTCTCCGTTTAGCATCAAAATTTGTGGCTTGAAAAGATTTTCGAATTATTTCTTATTTTTAGAACGATTAACTTAATGTTACAGATATTGTTAAAAGTAGTTATTATAAAATATGTGAATATTGTTCTTTCAGAAAAATCTATAAATTTCGTTTCATATAATAACATTTGACTAATTAATTATAAGTTTTGACTTTCTAGTTCACCCGTAAGAAAATTGCCTATATTTTTCAGCATAAAGATACAAATTTTCTACAAAATTAATTTTGTGGGTTTTAAACTAAGATTGTATTATCTTGCAAAGAAAATTAATTCCAAGATTATAAAAAATTTCAGTAAATAGTTTTGGATAAAATATTAACTGTATTACTTTGGAAAAAAAAAATATATATATATAAAACTTGAATATAAAAGTTGAGCAAATATTTTTAGAAATCATAGAAAATATCTTGTTAAAATTCATTTGTTCTCACTTTACTCGAAATGTGTACGGTCAATTTCTTTTAAAATTTTTATCATTTTTAAAGTTAAATGTTACAAAAAATAAGCTTCTATTTTACATGATTGCAAAAACAAATGCAGTTTTTATGAAAAAAAAAAAAAAAAAAAAAAAAAAAAATTAATAAAAAGGAAATCGATCTACTTTTACCAAAGTGAATATTGCCTTTTATTAAATATCGGGATCGCACGAATCATAATTAAACAATAAAAGCAATTGATTGATTTACCATTCGAAATTTTATTACCACCCAAAAACAATTGAATCATTTAAAAAACTAAAGCGTCAATCCTTAACAAACGATCTCATTCGAGCATTCGATACACTCACACACACACACACACGCGCGCGCGCGCGCGTATATACAATAAAAAGGAGGCGTAATGGATTTACGAACGAGTACCAAGACGAGCAGTTCTCGAGTAAAAATACCAAGAGGATCTTTTACAGAGAGAACAACTCGCGGATAAAATTTACCTCGGCGAATCGGGCGGAATATGTACACGCGGACGAAAGACGACGACGGCGGCGTTCCCTTCGGCGGCGGCTGCGTGCCATCGCGCGCGTGCGCGCGCGGTTCTGTCTCATTGCGCTCGATTAAACGCGAGCCAGATCCTTTTCTCTCTTTCTCTCTTTTTTTTTCTCTCTCTTTCGCTCGCGTTCTCGCTAACCCTACTTCTCTGTCTCTGTCTCTTTCTTTCTTTCTTTCTTCAGCAGACGCAATTATAACGTTTCCCGTCGTTACGAGCCAGGTGAGCGAGACCGATTTTCATGCCACATCCGGCCCTCGCGCGAGCGATTGCCCTTTCCCTTCTTCTTCGACTTTTCTCTCTGCCTCTCTCTTTATCTCTCTTTATCTCTCTTTGATTTGATTCCTGACGATCGATACATTGGATTTTATGTGTTTCGTTTTTTGTTTTCTTCATTTTTAAAGAATAAACGTTTAATTTTTTATTTTTATGTGTTGCAACTTCTCATACAAACTGCAGTTAAATTTCAATATTTGAATAATCTTTCGAATGATATAACAAAAATATCGAATCCACTATTCCAACTGCGATTAAAGAATTAATTTTTCGATTTCGAAATTGCTTCACAAATTACGAAGGGAGAGAAACTACCGTGAAAACGATATTTTTAAAAAGCTAATTAATAACTAAAGTTAATACAACGCAGAGAAATCAACTACCGTTTGAAATGACAGGCTTATAAAAGATTAATTTCGCGATGTTTTTTTTTTTTTTTTTTTTTTTTTTTTCTTATTGTCGTTCGTACAATTAAACGCGGAAAATTAGGCTTTGAATAATAATAACAATATATTAGTCACAAAGCCCATCCTTTTGAAAACTTTTAATTTTTATTTCTTTTTTTTCTTCCTCTTTATTTTTAAAGGCCACTGAAATCTGCTTTCACTAAGACGTTAGAAAACGCATAGTTCTTTATTATTTTCCTTAATGCTTTAACATACTTTGATTAAAGAAAGGTCGTATTAAAATAAACGCACACAAACCGCAATAAAATGAATCATTTATACGGGTCTTTTCTCTGAGCGTTCCCTTGCGATTCTTTAATGCGGCACATTATATTCTTTTGCTATGAAAAAAATAAAAAAAAGAAAAAAAAAAATTAATAGAAAAATGAAAAAAAGAGGAAAAATCTCGGTTGAATTATATTCCAATTACAGGACGAGAAAATCGCTACTTCCGTAATTATTTCAATGGCGCACATAGATTTTTTGGTCGTATAATATAAATCATTTCGGCTATTATTAGGATTAAACAATGAAACGGAAAAAGGTCTTGATAATTGGATAGTGCAAGATTGAATTAAACTTTGTACAAAGTGATAAAAATACATATTTATGTATGTATACGTATATACAAAACTTGTTCAATTTATCACGTAAGTTTACGTTGCGATGGAATAATTAGAGCTTATAATTTATATATTTTTCTAGGCTATTAAGCTTTAATAGATGGAAAGTTGTATGTGTGAGTAGGTATATTTGGGTCCAAAGTAGAACGGATAAAACATAATTTTAAAATTTGAACGTACGATGATTAATTATATTACGTACCATTGAATTATTTTGTTTATAAGACGCGCGCCTGGCCCAATTATACTTCATGATTCTCATATATTTATGACGAAACGAGATAAAAATATTATCTTACTTTCCAAATGAAAATTTATTCAATGCATAAAAAATAAAAAAAAAAAAAAATTATCTCGTAACATGCGCATAGCTGCAATCGCTTTAATTTTAAGAATCTCTGAGTAATTGATTTATTATCTATCGTAAATAAATAAAAAAATAAAATAAAAAAAAAAATAAAATAAAAAAAAATAAAACCGGCAATGATATATATATATATATATATATATATATATATATATCGATCAAAAATTACGGTCATCGACAATCAAAGCAAATAACAGCACAATTTCGTACCAAAAAACAGTACTTTCTCACAAAAAAAAAAAAAAAAAAAAATCCGTCTCGAGTACATATATATACATACTCACGAAGAGCGAGTAAAATAATATAAGAAAAAGACATAAGAAACGAAGGAACGAAGTAGAATTCACAACGCACCGGTGGAAAACCAGTAGCCATCGCCCCGAGGCTCGCTCTCGCTTAATTCTAGTCGTTGCGCGAGCTGCACCTCGCAAAACAGGACTTATTCTCTCTTTCTCCGGTGCACTTATGCCATCCTTCGTAGGCATGTACACGTATGTGCCTCGAAGCAAGAGAGTTAGATAGATAGAGAGAGAGAGAGAGAGTGAGAGAGGGAGAGGGAATCGTCGAGGGTATATAGAAACGGTGGATCGCAATTACGTATAATCTCGAGAGAGGCGCATGCGCAACACCTACTTCCGCGTCGTCCAACGGAGACGAGAGGTATGTGTGTATACTCTCGTTACTCTGTATACCCTAGAACTCGTACACACATTCTCGTTTCTGTCGGGGTTTTCTTCTCTCTCTCTCGTTTTCTCTCGTTCCCTCTCGTTCTCTCTCGTTCTCTTTCGTTCTCTTTGCAGAACGAAGCGAGTGTGTACAAGCGAGCGCGCGAGGATGGAAGAATCCGCTTTGTCGAGAAAAGGGGGAGTTGTTTTGCTTTTCTTTGTCTTTTATTTATTTTTTTTTTTTTTTTCTCTTTATTTTCCAGGTCTTATACTTGCTCGTCGTGCACGTTATGTACGCGGGAGGGTGTAGATGTTTCTTTTTTTTTTCTTGTCTCGTCTCGCTCGTTGTTGACGTTGCAGTTGAATGGATTGATTCTGAATCGAGTGAAGATGCAGAGATCGTTCAATTCTTGATGGATAAATGAATGATTTTTAAACTGTCGCAATCTTTTATATGTGCGCTTTATATTATTATTTTTATTTATGATTTTTCATATTTTGTTTTATTTTATTGTTTTTTCTTTTTTCTTTTTTTTTTTTTTTTTTTTTAATTTTTAGATTATATGGTTTAATCAAATTGTATCAAATGCAGGTTTATCTATAAAATTAATTGTTACAAAATTCGCGCGTGAGAAATCTCTTATCTAAAACTATAATTATCTTTGATTTTATTTGTACCGAGATGCAATTAAATTCGCATTTTGTTTGTAATCTAGGTAATACGGTGAAATTTGAACTGATTTTACAAAAATGAACGTCGTAATTATAATTACATTTAATAAAATAGATGACTGACTTACTTTACTTAAAAAGGTAAAAAAAAAAAGATAAAAATTTAATTTTTACATTTATATAAGAGCTACAAAAAAGAAAAAAAAGAAAAAAAAAGATAAAATGATATGCGAAGTAATAAATGCTTACGGATAAATTGTGAAACAGTAGTTTAATAAAAATTTATTTGCGTACGCGTTTGTTATAAATTGCTCACTCAAACGATTAAGTCTGAGTCAGAGAAAATCTAGATGATCAATTGAAAAGCCTTTGATATTTTATCCAACTCGCAGTTTTATTTAAAATTTCACGATTAATCTTAATTTATCGTAAAATTTTTTAACAAATATATTGCTTTTTAAAGAAAAATTTTAAACCAGACACTATACCATATGTTTTGTATAATAATATACCGATACTTTTTAAAGCTCAACTAACTGTTAAAAACGCAACAAACTAAAAAATTCTATGCGCCGAAAACCTAATTGAACTCCTCGTTAACGACTCCTCTCGCGGATTACATACATCTTGAATAAAATTACTCGCAAAGAAAAAACGCGACGTACACGAAGTTTACGTACACGTAAACATTCGGGATAAATACTTGTCAAGGAAAGGCCGAGGAAACGCATAATTAACGTTATGTACGTGCCTGTAGCAATTGGCGACACGAGATCAATGTGCGCGCGTATTAACGCGAGTTATTTATTTCCGAAATTTACTTGATACATGTGGATTGCTTTTGTATTTGTTTAGGAAAATTATTTCCTTTAAAAAGTCGAAAACGGATGCTGCCAAGATTAGGTTTGTCTTCGTTAAGAATCGTGATGTGATGGATAAGAGGTTTCGAATTATTACAGTAAATTTTTATTTATTTTTTAATTAAATAAGGTCGTGATATTTTAAATAATCTGAAGATAATGCTTAAATCCTTATCCATTATTTTCTACGATATTTTCGGTATTTTTACAATTTATCTTAATCGGAAAAGATATTTTAAAGCATATACTTATAATGTTGGAAACGTGTATACGCGTTGTATGTTATTAAACTCAAAACACAAAATATCACTTGAGCTTTGTGTAAAGTTTGCGAACGAGTCGTGTGTACTATTCACAGATATTACTTTGAAACTTTATTGATAAACGAAATTCGATTACACATATATAAAACAAGAATAACACGATTTGAATTGTTCGAGTAGGTCAAACTCTTACCATCGAATTGCCATATTATGCGATGAAGCGAACTAAACAATATCCACTTGAATTATGATAAAAACATGGCCTTTAAAATAAATAGTATTATATTTACAAAATCTTTTCCTTATACTAATGTACCGGTATAACATTTTTAATATTAATCAAAAAATTTCATTACAAATGCTGAAAATATCAACGTTGCTATTAAACTATAATACAACGACATTCCCCGAACAAATCTCGTACATGTATGCATCTCTCCGCAACAAAAAGTTCGTGGACATCGAGTTACAAAAGCGTAAAGAAATCCGTGTCCAACACAAAAGGATTCCAGCGGCGTTCGACACGAGACACACGACTCGTTTCTTGAATAAAAAAAAAAAAAAAAAAAGGAAAGAAATTATGTACACTTGAGAATAACATTCGGGTTAGTCTAGCAAAACAACGACAGATATAATCCGGAAGAAAGATTTTCGATTGTCAGACCGGTTGGAGCGGAACCGCGACTCGCGCGCTTGAAATTAAATTAACGGTACCTTCCCCCTCCTCCTTCCATCTCTCTTTCTCTCTCTCTCTCTCTCTCTTACTCTTTCTCTTTCTCTTTCTCTTTTTTCTACAACCAAGCCGATAGTTACAGATATCGCACGCGCGAAAGTTTTGATGAAACCCAATAACACCGGATATCGCAAACCCACGACGACCTAATCGCGGTTAAATTAATCTCGACAAAAACTCCTTACCTTCCCCCTTTACTCCCATTAAAAAGATTGAGCGCGAAAATTTGAGAAAAAAGTCAAGGTATACGCATAACCATTCGTCTCGCCGATGGCCTGTCAAAATAAAGCATCGTTCGTTCGCTACGTACTCTTCGTCTTGTCGTATATCTTTCGAAAATCAACAACGACAACAACGACAACGACGACGACGACTAAGACGACATCGGCAGCGCGCGCGAGCGCTCGTAAATAGGGCTTGGCAAATTAATTATTCAGAGATCGACCTTACGCGCGCACGTGT